>CABFWO010001429.1:122698-154517 GCA_902155825.1 Timema genevievae | reverse complement strand
GGGGGGGGAATGTGAATAATATCTGTAGGTGTGTCGAACTCGCTGGTCTTGGGGTAAAGGGCCCGCCTCAGGATTCGATAGACTTGGGTTCAAAACCTGCTGAGGTGGACGAATTTTTCTTGAGCGATAAAAATCCATAGCGCAACTTCTTTAAGAGGGAAAGTAAAGCCGTAATTCCTATGTCGATTGTGGCATGTTTAAGAACCCTGGAAGGTATGTGAAAATTCCTTTCCCAGATAAATTGGTAAGCTCTTTCACACTCGCTTATAGAAATTCATTGTGGAAGGCAACGGGGAGTTACCGCACTTCCTGAACTTCCCTAGAACATGGGGTTTATACCAGATGGTGCAGACAGCACTAACCACCCGAAAGGCTGAGTGCATACCCAGCTTCGGATAGATAGGTAGATAGATAGATAGATAGATAGATAGATAGATAGATAGATAGATAGATAGAAATCACACCAAACTAACCTCCAGGTTGTTGACTTAAGAAGTTATGTAGGTTTATTTTGAAACAGTGTGGCCCAATCCAAGGTCTGTTTTCTTTTAGTACACAAACCTCCAGAGTTTTTTTTTTCATTAATAATATAAAAAGGCGTAACCCCGAGCCGCATGAACGTAATATGTATGGCACCAAAAGATGCTCAGTCAACTCACTAACTTTTTTGGTATAGTCATGATAAAAATATGTTTTAGTTGTATAGTTGTTCAAAACCGTTTTAAAAATAAATGTTACGACACAATTGCACAAACCTTCTCATAGTGTATATTATAGCTTCAAAGAAAAGTTCAAAAATAGATTTTCAGTAAACTGCCCTTAAGTAGATTTCCTCATAAAAACAAACACATCTTCTTGTTTATCACAATAAACACTCTTTTATCTATAAATTTTAAAACAAATTGTTAAAATACTCTAACAAATTTCAAATTTCCAACTATAAAGTACACGTATACAGTGTTATTTGGGAGGTCAACCGCTCTTAATATATGCATTCTAAGCAAAATTGTTAAAGCTATTTTCAAAAAATGTATAATTAAAAAAAATCCCTCATTATTAAACTATTATTATTGAAGACTGTGGTCAAAATTTAAAAAAATCCCTATAAAGCCAAATATCATATTTGAACAAATTTCATTAAACAGTTTTGGATCCATGGCAGGGGACAGATAGAACTGTAAAATACACTTTTTGGGCTCGGTTTCACATAAAACGTAAAGACTCGTCAAAATCAAGAGATAGATTTTTTTTTACTTACATGAGAAAATAAAATAAAAAATATTACTTGTTTATTATGACTAGAATTACTTTTTACTTTCTCCCAACACCTCGTAGAGAAAGTATTGTGATCGTTAAAAAAATCGAAATCGAAATTTTGATAAATGTCGACGTTTTATGACCCCCTGAAACCAAATAGGTTGTTTTCACAATGCCGTCTGTCTGTAAGTACCTCGGGATAGAGCCGGAGCCATTTTACCGATTTGGCTGAAACTTGATATCTGGACTTTTCATAAGGTCCCCCGAGGGGTGTTTGGAGTTAGATATCTAACCCTAAATTTAAGGGTAGTTTGCTGTAGGGCAAAAATAGAAAAAATAAATTTTCTCAAAATTCGCTCTAACTATTTTGATTGAATTTTATATTCAAACACTGTTTATTATTATAAACAAGATGGCAACTCTCTTTTTCTCATCAAAATGACTTTGAGGGTTCTTTACATGGGGGAAATTTTCCAATTTCCATCTCAACAAATGTTTGAGATACGAGAAAACTTATTTCATTGTAAAGTTGTAGAACCCTTAAAAATAAAAATCATTTATTTGAAATATATTTTTATAAAACCAATAATTTCTGAGCTATAAGCAAACACATATAATTTTTAATTCAGGTCTTTGAAAATTAATTTGATTCTTATGCTCTTTGATGGACAAAGATGTTTCTCTTTTCTTAATTTTTCTGTAACAGTGGTCCTAGTTCATAATGCCACTGAATAAGTAAGTAACAGTGTATATTATTTCATTTATAATGTTTGGTGTAGTGTTTATACAACAATGTATGAGCCTATTATTTCGTTTCACAAATCTTATTAGTTTTTAGTACATGTCTATCTTGAAATAAAGGCGAGAGAAAGTCTGTGCGGTGCGACGTGCCATTTATTTATTTTACTTATGATCCTCCATGTTTACACCTTAGCACGTGAGTCAAGAAAGCTTGGACCATACTGTTTTTAAATATCATGATTATACACGTAGACAAAGACGTCAGTCTCATCTTTTCTGATTTACCGGTGATGGGGAGGTAAGAGTTCAAGGTGTATTTTTTTTCTCCTAGATTGGTTTTACTCTCTCTATCTCTCTTAAGACAAACGTGGGTACACCTCCTTTAAATTCAAACTCTCTCATACCCACCATATTAGAGTAAATAAATGAGAATAAACTGGATGAATTAGTAAATACGCGGTGCACGAAAGTTTAAAAAAAATAGTGTGTCACTGTCACCCAAAACCTGGAAACCCCTGTTCTTAGGACTAAATTTTATAATTCAATGATTATATTTTAATGGCTAATAAACTGTTTTCAAAGCAATGGGACACAAACCATCAATTATATGCTAAACATGTCCATGGTTATTTTTTATAGCGTAGGTCCCATTTTGTATTAAGTTTATGTGGGGTTTTTATGTTCGTTCATATATGAATTACTTTTTTATATATATACTTCTCGTTTGGTGGTCCTTTATTTCCTGCCCACGTTCGTCAGCTGTTTTCTCCCCCAAACAGTAACGCACATTACTATACCGCCTTCACCGACATCCTAGACTGCGCATGTCATCGCGACCGCCATCTTGTCATAACATCTCCAAAATAACTGTCCGCACAACACATTAATTATATGTTAAGTGTGTTTTAAAGTGTTGCTTCCTGCCCCTTCCCCTTATTTCTCCCCACGCCCTTTCTTTTTTAAGACGAAAATTAAATTCCAAACAAGTTATGGACAGGTAGCTCTTGTTCTCTTAAGACGTCCATGACTTACACAAACAGTTTAAGCTGCTGGAAATGTCGTTAAAAAGAACACAACTGTGTGTGTGTGTTTTTTTTTTCACTCGAGTATTCAGTTACAATCTTCCACAGGCGAGATTTCTTCAAGACCCAGGAGCTTGAGATGACGAAAGCAGGACTACTATACGTGGATGATAATCTCACGGGTCATTTTAAAGGTCGTTTGATCCTTTGGTTGATTCAAGGCCACGCTGAGGGAGAGAGAGGTTATTGGGGACTCTTGTGTGTATATATATAATTTTTTTAAATTCCTCCTTAATGCCTAGCCTAGAAGATGATTGGAGTTCAAAACACCTATAGACAACACGAATCATGCTTTTAAAATGGAAGGGGAAGCGAGAAAAAGTCAGTGTTTTTGCAGTTTTTATGGTAAAACATTTCGTTGGCCAAAATAAATAAAATATTGCTGCAGTAGAAACATCGAATTTAACTTTCTTCACCTGGTGACCTCAAAATTTCTTGGTAATGATCAAGGTGTTCTGGAATTTAATTAAAAGTTTTTCTCTTCATTTAAAAAGTTTGTTAGATAATGCCACCATGCTTAGGGCAGATATTCAACAACTTACTGTTGATACCACCATGTGAAGAAAATCAAACTCTATTTTTCTAGTGGAGAATATTTTTTTTTATTTTGGCCAAAAAAAGTGTTGTCATAAAAACTGAAAACACACTGGCCTTTTCACGCGTCCCGTTCCACCCCACCCTAATATTTAACAATTCCCTGATATAGGAAAATTACTATAAGGGGACGCCCTCCAAAATAAATGTATGGGTACGGCCCTGGGATGACCACTAGTGAATATAATATACACTCTGTTTCAATTAGGGAAAATCTGTATCATTGAACGTATGGTCTAACGCAGGGGTTGACAACCTTATTTATATCGCAGGCCGTATGAGTTTTTTTTATTCTGTTTTTAGAGAAAAATATTGAGCAAAGAAATAATTCAGCTTTATATTTCTCATATAGTGATTAGTTATTAGTCTAGTTGTATGAAAACAATTTTTGCTTGTTAAATCTTTTGTGGGCAGATAAAATCAGTCAGCGGGCTGGATCCAGCACCCGGGCTGTAGGTTGGCGACCGTTGCGTTAGACCATGCGTCTACCGAAGCTGGTGGTTCCCCATTAATAGACACGATGCCGCGTGTTAATGGTACAGTGTATGTGCACAAGATTGAAATATCTTATAGACTAGAAGAACGTTATGGACTGTGAAGGTCAACTTTGGTGTTTTTGGGGTAAAGTGTTCGCCTCAGGGCCCAATGTTCGTGGGTTCAATTTTCAGAGCAATAAAAATCCGTAACACAACTTCCTTCGGAAGAGAAGTCACAACTTCCTTCGGAAGAGAAGTAAAGCCGTTGGTCCTATTTCGATTGCGGCTTGTAAATGTACCATGAAAGGTATGTGAAAATACCTTTCCCGGCAAAATTGGGTAGACCCTTTAGCTCTTGCTCATAGAAATTCAGTGTGGAAGGCAACGGGGAGCCACCACACTTCCTAAACCGCCCTAGTTCATGGGATTTTTCCCAGATGGTGCAGGCTGCACTAACTAGCCAAAGGTCTGAGTGCATACCCAGCTCCGGATGGATAGAAATCACATCCAACCAGCCTTCAGGTTGAAAATGAGAGTTAAAGTCTGTTTAGCGTAGGAATTGTTTTCTGAAAGTCCTTTTTCTCCTACCAGAAATCTATTATATAGTAGGATATAGGTAGGAAAAAAGACCTTTCAGAGAGTAATTCCTACCGTGAATGGAGTATACTATAAGGATGTACGGAGAATGTAGACGCAGTTTTAAATGGTGTGACGACCGTATTCGGGTACACACGTGGATATCACTTACAGTGCATCATCTCGGGAGTGATGCCTCGCCCACAGACGAGAATCAGAGGTGTGTTGACAGCTCATTTAAACTGGCGGTAAGTGTTCGTTCGACTATTGATGACGTCCAATCAGCACACGAGACGCCCGCAATTCATAAGCTGCTTCCCACCTGCCCTCAAAGGATGTGAAAAAGAGTTGGAATGTCGTGTTTTGTCATGATACTCATCTCATCGTGTTGGATAGAGAATTAGCGATTGGATCAGGGGTGTCCAGACTTGTTATAGTGTGGTTTATTTTTTGCAAGCAACGCATATTAGCAATATTTCGAGCTATCCGAAGTCCGTACATATAAAATGCCTAGTAGAATACATGAGAAGTATACCCGCATTTGCGTGAAAGGATAGTGAAGCACTATTTAGGAAAAAACCTCAATACACATGACCGGGATTCGTAACCTGATCTTCCCACTAAAGGCAACCCAGTATAATGCAAGAGTGACGCGTTGGGCTATATGACAAATAATGTGGGTTTGTCATAGACTATCACCAACTTGCTGTGCGTTTTAAACAGTTTATAAGAATGCTGCCTCACTTTAGACAGTTCATAAGAAAAGGGAAGACTTGGTAAATCCATCACCAACTTGCTGCTTCACCTTAGACAATTTATAAGAAGAGGGAAGACTTTCTAAATCCATCACCAACTTGCTGCTTCACCTTAGACAGTTTATAAGAAGAGGGAAGACTTTCTAAATCCATCACCAACTTGCTGCTTCACCTTAGACAGTTTATAAGAAGAGGGAAGACTTTCTAAATCCATCACCAACTTGCTTCTTCACCTTAGACAGTTTATAAGAAGAGGGAAGACTTTCTAAATCCATCGCCAACTTGCTGCTTCACCTTAGACAGTTTATAAGAAGAGGGAAGACTTTCTAAATCCATCACCAACTTGCTGCTTCACCTTAGACAGTTTATAATAACAGGTAAGACTTGGTAAATCCATCACCAACTTGCTGCTTCACCTTAGACAGTTTATAAGAATAGGGAAGACTTGTTAAATCCATCGCCAACTTTCTGTCACACTTTAGACAGTTAATTAGAAGTGGAAGAGGAGAAGATTTACTACAGCCCACTATCTTTTTTTCTTCACCTTCCATATCTTACCATCCGTCCGGGCTATACGCATATTTACACAGGGTGGGAACTACCTTCTCGTCCCCCGCTAAACAAAGTAGACGATACTGACGCCTTCAACCATGTGTTCACCGGTGCGGGTTTTTCTATGAATTTGAAACACGTTTTAATGTTATATCTAGTTGTGCCAAAGGGTTAAATGGTTTGGGGATTACAAAAGGTGCTATATAAAGCTAGGATTATTATTGTTTTTTTATCATCAGGTTATACACATATATTATAACTATTATAATGGGCTCAGGACGATAAAGGGAGCATTTTAGAGGTAAACCACCCGTATTTGCGTGGAAGAAGAGTGGGAAACTATTTAAAGAAAAAATACCCTCAGTACACACATCCGGGATTCGAACCCCAATCTCCCGGTCATCAGCATGGCCGTCTAGCACGAGAGTGACGCCTTAGACTATTCGGCCACTGAAGCGGATGCTTGAATTAATCAAACATGTTTTTAATTTGTCTAAATCTATTTTATGGCGTACGATCACACTGCGTGTTTGGCTGACCTGTGTTAGTAAGCCTTTCGTTAAAGTTTTGGGGTTTGTTAAATGAGATTTTGTGGGTTTTTTTTTCCTTTAAATTATTTTAAATGCGAATTATGTAACTATTCTACATGATATGAGACATACATCGTCTGAATTATATTTCGAATATTTCCACTGACCGGTTCATAATAGTCCCATCTTGCTTATTGTGCCATTCGTCAGATAACTACAGTAGCTCCATGGCTTCTTTGGTGCTGACTGACAGTTCACAGCTGCTAAACACATGTTTTTTGGAGATCATATGGTTCGGCGTAGGGATACATAATTTGGTCCGGTAGCTTTTCAAAGCCGTCAGTTGTCAGTAAGTACCAAAGAAGCCATGGGGCTACTGTAACTAATTTTGGAGTGCGTATCCCACATGATTTGATCTGGTAGGATTGCCATTCACTTTTTCTGAAGAAGACCTTCCAAAACCATATCATTAGATGCCGTTACCGGCCCCGTGATATAGTGGTCAGTGCACCTGACTAGGAACTTAGGGATCCCGGGTTCGATTCCCGGCTGGGTATTTTTCCCGATGGGGGAATTATTCCAACGGTCAACAGGGTTCGGTTAGTTAGACTTAAGTTAGGTTTAAAATTATTACTGACTTCACATCTTCATAATAATAACTATCATTACATCATATCATTGAAGGTATGACGTATAGACAGTCTCCATAGGTGTACCCTGGGCAACGTTCTGTGCCATCAGAACGGCTAAAAGTCTACACACACACACAGGCGACTGAACTATATTATTTATTACTCCCATTCAAAGATGCCAAACACTAAAATGTCGTCAATCGTATCCGAGGAACCGTAAACGCCATCATCCATGATCAAGGGGACAAAGACGCCCATCTCACCTAATTTGGTTTGCTGTTGACAGAGATATCGGGAGTCAAATCTCGACCGGTTGTACCGAAGTGTGATTTCCAGCGCTGTGGAGTCGGTATGCCAAACCTTCGACTCCTCTATTATTCTAACGTCCGACCCCTTCAGAAATGTCTAAAGTTTATTAATTAGTTATAACAAATTTACTGCAGTAAAATTCTTCAATAGAGATTGTTTTACGGAAAACATCTTTGGCATAGTAAATTTATACTTGAATAAATTTATCAGTTCAAATTATTATAAATATTGGTCCTAAATGATAAAAAAAAAAAGTAAAAATATTATTACAATATTATAAGTTTTTATTTTTAAGTCGGAATCGTTATATTTTTAGCGACTCTAACTCCACAGCTCTTGTGATTTCCTGAATAGTTTCCCCCACTCCACACAAATGCGGTTACACTTCCTATAATTTATACCTTAACACATAAATGTAAAATTCCAATGAGTATCAACACACGGGTAGCAAATCATTGTAATTACGGCAATGTCTGTATGGAGTGGAACATATTTAAGTTAATTTAAATTAGTTTAAAAATGACACCTGGATATGGGAATCGAACCCGGGACCTTTGGCTAAGCACACCAATACTCTACCACTGAGCTATCATGGATTCGTCCCGTACTCAGAGTAATTCATTCTTCACTCGTAGTTTAAGGCCGAGTCTGTAATGGACATGTGCACTCGTCAAATACATAATTATGAGCGACCAATCACGAGTCATATTGCGTGAAGAATCCTGGATGGCTCAGTGGTAGAGCATTTGCGCGCTAAGCCAAAGGTCCCAGGTTCAATTCTCGTGTCCAGGTATCATATTTCAACAAACTTAAATTAACATTAATGTAAATATGTGGGCAGCCCAGACGTGTAGTTAGACGCGAAGAACGGGAAAAGAAGTATACGATCAGTAAAAAAAAAAAATATTCTGGGTGGACTCGTGGGATGTTTCCAGATGAAACCAGGCTTGACGGGACTGTACTAGTCTTTGTGTTCTCTTTCCCTTAGTTGGACAAACCCACACAAACATACACTAGTGTACAGTCCAATTTTAATTTAGAACGTTACTAGACCTACTTTCACGTACAAAAACGTCATGTCATGCTATTTGCAGCTGTCACTTTTGATACATATTATCAATACCCTAAATTAATAAGATAGTAAAATATTATCAATCTGGTTAGAAAAAAAATTATGTTAGCATTTTCTGAAAGGCCCTTCATATAAAAATAGTACTGAAATCAGCGCATGTGTGTGTGAATTGGCTTTAAAAGTCGAGTGTGAAGCTGAAGGCGAGGAAACGATATATTGGTAGTATCGACAACAATCCGCGAGTCGCCACTGATATTTTAGAAGAGCGATTCCCAGCTTATGATGTGCCTAGGGGTAAGGCATTATAAAAATGTATGTTCATGTGGAAATAAAAATATTAAAGTAGGGATGTAGATGTCGTGAGAAAAGGTCAGTGATTTTGCACTTTTTAAAGCAAAACTATTTTTAGCTAAAATATTATTATTATTATTTAGCACCGCGTCTTACTACCCGTTCGGGTTATACGCTTAAGTACTAATTACGCTAATGGATTAGGAATTGGGAAGGTTGAATTTAGAGGAAGTGAACACGCATTTGCGTGGGAGGAGAGTGGAAAACCATTTAGGAAACCCCCCCCCCAGTTCACCCGACCTATATTCGAACCTCGATCTCCCCGTCCTCGGCAGTCGAGCTCAACACGACTAGCGCGTTAGCCAACTACGCAACCGAGGCGGGTTTTAGCTAAAATAAATAAAATATTGCTGCAGAAGAAACATAGAGCTTAATTTTCTTCACATGGGGACATCAATAGGTTGTTTAGTATCTGTCATGAGCGTAGTGGTATTAGATGACAAATTTTTAAATTAATAGAAAGGTCATTAAATTCCAGTACACCCCTTGACAGATATTCAAGAACTGTTGAGGTTACCATGTGAATAAAATTAAACTAAATATTTGTAATGAAGAAATGTTTTATTTGTTTTGACTAAAAAAAAAATTGATATAAAAACTGCAAAAACACTTACCTTTTCTCGCGTCCCTCACATCTCCACCTTACGAGACGATTTTATTATTTGTAAATTTTACTAGCTCAAGTTAATTAAAGTGAGCTAATCTATGAGAATTGTGTGTTTCATTACTAAACTTTTACGGTTATTTTCTTAAGTCACTAAGTTATAAACTAACATTAAAGCGAGTATTTTTAAACTGTTTTGTTCGAGTACTGTACATTTATAGTATGTAAATTATGTAAATTATGTATAGATGTTTTAATATGTAAATTAAACATTGTGTACCATATAATATTTTCACTGTTACATGATAGAGAACTATTCAAATGAGATTACTTATTGTGTGCTTTAAGAGTATAGCAGAGGGGGGGGGGCAGAGCCGTGGGCTTTGGCGAAATTTAATATTAGGACATGTGCTAAAATAAAATACGGTGCAACACAATCGCACAAACGTTCTCATATTGTGTATTATAGCTTCGAAGAAAATTTTCAAATATAGTTTTTCAATAAACTACCCTTGAATAAATTTTCCTCATAAAAACAAATATATATTTTTGTTAATCACAATAAATACTACTTACATATACATTTTAAACCAAATTGTTCAAACACTTTTAACACATCTTGGATATTCAGAAATAATTTATTTGTAAACCAGCCTAAAATTGGTTGTAATTTGTGAAAATAAAACCGTATTCTTATTTATGGTGGAAAACTATTCCAAGATACGTGTTTTGAACTAAATCTTCAAGGCCAATTTTTTAAACATTCTATAATTTTTCGGAAGTAAACCACCCTTAAATTAATTTTATAAAAATAAAGCTAAATTATTATTGATCATGTAAAATATTTCCCGATGCCAATTTTTGAATAAAATCGTTAGAGCAATTTTCAAAAATAATTCACTTTTACAAAAATTAACTATCAGTAAACTATTATAAAAATTGTTATAAAAATAAATATCCTCCACCCCCCATCCCACAAAAAAAGCAAATTTAAAGTTTTATTTGTCATGTCAAATTTTCCTCAGATACCCATTTGAAACATTTTTTTTTTAATTAGCCATCAGTAGACTACTCAGAAACCTATTTCTACCCCAAAAATAATTCTGCAGTGGTATTCATCATACCACACAGTCCCCATATATAAATTCTAAATAAAATCGTCAAAGATATTTTCAAATTATTTCTAATTTTCAAAAATTTTCCATCAGTAATTTACTCTTCAACGAATTTTTACCCAAAATTCAATAATACCAAAGTATTTTTTATAGCAAACAAATCCAAGATAGGCATTTTAAACAAAATTGTTTGAGCTATTTTCGAAAAATTTCAATAAAAAAAACATTCATCAGTAAACTACTCTTAATTGAGGTCAAAATTAAAAAATACATACAGAATTGTAAAATCCACTTTTTTTTTTTTGCGTTCGGGTTCATATAAAACGTAAAGATTTATCATAATCTCAAGTTAAATTTTTTTCGCGATCATAATACTTTCTCTTGATATGAAAATGTAACCCCCCCCAAAAAAAAGGCTGGGGGAGATGGGAAGTAATGTCTTATAATGTTTTAGTGCAATGTTGTAGTTGACAGCATTTCCTTTTTTTTACCTTAGCATTCCCAGACTAATGTTGTTCTATAAAAAGCTACATGGGACGGATAGCTCCTCGGGCCAGTTCACATTTCTCACGAAGACATGGTTTGCCCATACCTGGACTAGACGAAATGGATGGTCATTACGTTTAAACACCTGACGAGGATTAAATGTCCTTAATTGGCAGATCAAAGTACAGTCGCATTTATGAGTCCTCGAAAGCAGATTTTTTTTATATAAATGGAGGAACTTGAGTCGCATGCCTGTGATACAAGAATGTTGGCTAGAATTTAAACAACCCCCTGCCCCCCTCAACCCACACCTCTCAATCAATACGCCTATTTATTTGTTACCGTCCTGAGTAAGGTACATTCAGCCGGTATTCTAACCTCAATCTCCCCATCACTGCCAAACCACAACGTGGGGAAGGGGGTTTGTCCACGTGACCACCGACAAAAGTTTTTCTAATTTATTTTTTTCGTCTACGGATTCAGAAAAGAACACAATTTGTTTGGCAGTTACGACATGTATTTAAGAAATTAATAAATGTTGATTTTTTTAAAGTTATGTAATCTGCAGCCGTCATTTTTGATTGATATCATCAATACATATAAAAGAACAATAATAATAATAATATAGTAATACACAGGTGTAATTTATTGTGACGTTTAATTATGTTATTCAAAGTGTCTACCAAGTATATCCAAGCCTTAATATTTAATTTGTTGCACAAACATTTGTGCATAAAACTTACTGTACAATTTGTGTAACTTACCGTATATAATTATTGTTTTATAAAATAAAATGTATTTAATAACTACATAGTTTATCTCTCTTATTTAAATAACGCTTCATACAAAGTAATAATTTAACATTTCTTTCATCAATTATAATTAGTGGTCTAATGGTCAAAGTTCCTAGCTATAGATCCAGAGGTCTCGGGTTCGATTCCCAGCGTTTCGGTTTGTTTTTAGGCAGTAGGTCTGGAACGGGATCAACTCAGCCTCGTGAGGACAAATGAGTATTGAGTAACTACTTGAATAAATAATTAGCAGCTGTGGTCTAGAAAACTGAGATTAACGGCTGGAGGGTTCACTGTGCCAACCACATGACACCCTTTATCCGCTAAAGTCGGCACCATCATCGCTAACTATCGGCAGCTGCTCGATCGATATAGCTCGATTCCGAGCTGATGTCATGGAGTTAAAAATGTTATCATTGTTGAACACAAAAAATTATTTGTTTTTATTATAGTCCGGGCTATCTTCATTTATAATAATTGAGTAGGGATAAGACTGGTAGATCTTAGAGGAAATGTATCTGCATTTTCATGGAAGAGGAGTAGGAAACACCTCCCTCAGGGCACTCAGCTGAGATTTGAACCCAGATCTTTACGTCGTCCGAAAACCAGACTAGATGAACTTGACGTTTAGTCTGGCGCGGGTTTTATATAAATTTAATCGGTTACCCTCACCTACATCTCGTATTCAAATGAGTAAATGCCATAATTTTCGAGAGCCAATCATTGATGCTGCTGTTAAAGTCACATGACACAAACTATTTCGTTTTCAATAGGGCGGCCGTCAATGTTGGGGGCGGGGTGGAGAGCGACTTCGTGACGCGAGGGGTGTTGTGTGACGTGACGTGACGCACTTCACGCTACCTCGTCATTCGTGTGAACATTGAACAGGAGCTTCTTAGCACGACGCCGCACGGTAATAACATAATAACACCCAAACCTCTTCACGTGTGAATCTGCTGGCGGAATAATATTTCGCGGGCATTCCTTCCCAGGCCGTGAGATGGCGAGGCGATTCATTCCATACACCGGCAGGGCTGGGCGTATGGATAGAGTGCGATACACTGGCTGTATCCGAGTAGTCTCGAGGATCCTTGGAAGGATTTATAATTAAATTATTGTAAGATCAGTAAACCCTTGCGAAACTTTCGCACACTCCTACCCCCACCACCCCCAAAAAATTTTGTTGGGTTGTTGACATTAAATACTCAGCGAAGTGTATACACAAAATAGCATAAAGAGTTTATTTTCGGTAAATGATACAAAAATATTGTTAGATTTTTCTTTTAACTTCAATTTTAAACAATGTGTTTTAACTTAAACTGAGTATGCTGTGTCAGAAGTCAGTAAAAAATCCTATCCACTGCTACCTTATTCATCGCTGTAGGCTTTGTATTAGTTGAGAAAAAGGCATGTGGACAACAGAAATAATATATAGGATAATATTTCGCATCTCTTAGCCTATCTGTGCCTAGGTATCAAATGATTAATTATTTAAGCATAGGCCTAACCTCGGAATTCCATGGCGTGAGCCCACAAGCGAGCTATACCGACCGAGCGGCCGCCACCGTTAGCGATGATAAGTGCCAACATTTGCGGATAGAGGGTGTCATGTGATCAGCACAATGAGCCCTCCGGTCGCTATTATCAGTTTTATAGATAAGAGCTGCTATTTGTTTATTCAAGTAGTTCCTCATTTTGTCCTCACGAGGCTGAGTTTGAACCCGTTCCAGACCCAATATTTCACATAAAAAATTTGGGAGCACCGGGGATCGAACCCGGGACCTCTGGATCTTTAGCCAGGAACTCTGACCACAAAATGGTATATTATGTTTTAGGGCCTATATGCCAAACCTTGAATTCAACACTAAATAATTTAAGGCTATCACTGGATTAAATAGTACATTCTATTAGACATATCTATGCATCCTTTAGAATAAAATAGTAAATAATCCTATGAACAGCTTGTGATCAAATTTTAAATTTTCTTAAGGATAGAAAAGTCATTAAGCTTTTCAAATCATTAGGCCTTTAGCTTTATTAGATGTAACATTTTTTTCATCACATAGTGTCTGGGCTACACGCATTTTAATTACTGTAATGGAATAGTTCCCAGCCTGGGGGGCGCAAACCCCTTGGGACGCGTAAAGCACTTCCAGGCTGGCCGTGGAACAATTTGAAAATCACGTTAACAATTAGAGATTAGAGATTAATTGGAGATATTCTTTAGTTAAATTCCTTTCCAAAGTAAGATAATTTTGTTCTTAGGGTATTAGCAACACTGCCTAACAGTTGTAAGACCCAATATTCAAGAATTACTGATAAAAAATAAACAGTGCCAACCTTCACACTAATTTTTAGTAATTTTATTAATAACATTACGCTGCCAATGTTACCTTGGTTTCTGTATAAAATAAAGAAGTGACTTGAAAACAAAACCTTTAAAAGATTTTTTTTTATATCGGTCGCCAAAAATAGGGGGTTCGAGGGGACGTGGAAGTTTTATTATCTAGCAAGGTGGGTGCTGGCTCAAAAATATTGGGAACCACTGCGGGATAGAGATGAGGAAGGTAGAATTTATAGGAAATATATCCGCGTTTTCGTAAAAGGACCATTTAGGAAAAACTACCTTTAGTATGTCCGACTGAAATCCAAACCCCGAGACAGACGTTTAGTCCGCGTGCCCACCGATGCAAGTATGTAACTTATACAAAATAAAGGTTTTAGAAGTAGTAAAAAAAAATACTGAGAAGCTCCAATCTTGTTTTCCAAACTGGCATTCACTCATAGCTGAACCATGTGTGATTTTATTAAATTTAAATTGCGTACAAAAATTGACCCCAATTCAAGGAGACCCCGATCGAATCCGGGTGGAAATTACATAGTTTTACTTTATTTTTCCACTTCATCTCACTATCCTTTAGGCTATAAGCATTATATATGTATATACAGGGTGTACAGTAACATATGGAACACACCTTAGATGTGGACAAGAGACATAAAAACCATTAAAAAAGTTCATAAACATGTGTCCCATTTGACCTTTTTTTTCTGAGTTACAGCCAAGTGATTCTACCAAATTGCTTGTATACCAGTATCATACTCGTTTATCTCTCAACCTATTTATTAGTATGTTCTATGGGCTATATATGGTTATTCCTAGCACCTGGTATTTTTTTTAAAGAGTGCGGCATTCTACAACACGACGACTGCAGGCTTGCATTCAGACTGAAAGTGTCCATTTTGAGCACTTCCTATAATATTGAGCAGCTCCACATTACTGGAGTACAAACATGGATATAACTTGGAAACAAGGTAAAATAGGGCACATAGTTGTATGAAATTTTGCATTTTTTTTTGTGTGTGTCTCCTGTCCACCGATGAAGTGGGTCCTGCGCCTACATTTTACTGTGCACCCTTGTTTATATATTTATATATAAGCTTATGTATAAATTAAGTTAATATAGAAGGAATGAAGAATGTGTAGGCATAATTTTATATTTAGCACCGCGTCTTACTAAACGTTCGGGTTATACGCTTAAGTACTAATTACCCTAATGGATTAGGAATTGGGAAGGTTGAATAGAGGAAGTGAACCCGCATTTGCGTGGAGGGAGAGTGGAAAACCATTTAGGAAAAACCACCCCCAGTTCACCCAACCGAGATTCGAACCTCGATCTCCCCGTCCTCGGCAGGCGGGCTCAACACGACTAGCGTGTTAGCCAACTACGCCACAGAGGCGGGTCGAGTTGATATAAAGTGTCTATTTAGAACGTGCACGTTCTAAGTTAACTCGATGAAAATTATATTTACACTTTTAGTCTTCTGTTTGTACAGACATGTAATGTCATATCATGATTATAATTTATAACATCATAATAAAACTCAGATATTTAGTTAATAAAAGGGAAAAGCCGGTATCGGAGGTAAATTTGACCATTACGAGGAATTTAACTCAGGGCATTTAGAAATTCTACTGGCCGAAGTAATCGAAAAATCTCACCATTGTAAAATATTTATTTAGTTTTTCAACATTTCATCCTTCTCATAGTATTTTTTATGTGAATGTTCGGGTCAGTTTTTAATTATCTTTTAAAATTTTATCATTTGTTAAGAAAGATTTGTGATCTCTAAGAAATTATTGTTCTAAAATAAACATTGTTGGGGGTCTTCCTTAACATTTTCATTGTTGTGAAAAACTTTCATGTTTATTGAGGTTTAAGTTACCTGATAAATCATTAAAACTTAGATAAGTATGATTTTTTATTCATGAGATAGGTTATTATATAGAAGATCTCAAACAATGTTTATTTTAAACCAAAAATATGCTGTTACATAGAGCAAAAATAGTTTTATAGTTAAAAAAAATAATGTTAAGCTTAATAACTAGCTCGAACTGTAGTAGTAATTATTGAAAGTCGTGGCTGAGCAAATGAATACGACAAAATAAAGTTCCACAGGACATTGGTTTGACGCCTGAACATGAATATAGTTGTAGGTTTTTTAAGTTCGTTATAAAACCAAGGTATTCAAATTCCACTTTGGATGTTTAGTATTTTTTTATTATGTATGTTTTCTTTGACTAATGACTCGAAACCCTGACTAAACAAATTATTGTCATACGCATGGATTTATTATTACTATTATTATTGTTATTATTATTGGTATTAAAGAGTTATATATTTTAGATAACAAAGTAGTTATTTAATTAAAACTTACTTACATCCATGATTCTGTCTTTTATACTAATCCATGTCACAGAAAATACCCAACACTTTGTATTAAAATTAAGACACGTGTTCCACGATTAAATATACTTCCGGATATTGTTTTCATAAAAATTTATTACGGTAACGTTTACGCCAAGAAAACACATATACAAACTTAAGTATTTCACTCTTAAGACAGGCCTATCTTCTGGGATAAAATACACTAAAATATATCTTGCAACAAACAAACGAACACGGTATTTAAATGACGTAACAATGGTTAGAGGTGAGAGCTCAGCTCAGGTAGTCACGGCCTACTAGAACACACTGTGATGACTAACTGCCGCGCGCGCGCACGACACGGCTCCCGGCTGCCGTGCAAACCCACCCCCTCCGCTTCCTCCCCTCTCCGCGCTCCTTTAGAACACATGTTGATATACCGGACACACCCGCTCATTCAAACTACTACGCAGATTTACCGGCGCATGAATACTATCTGCATTATGAATGAAATTAAAATAAAAAAGCTGGTACGCTACCTGTTTGTAGTCCATCCCCTTCCAACCGAGCCCTATGGCTACTGCGACCAGGAAGTCGTGTCTTAGTAATCTTTTTTTTAACCGTGAATATTTACCCCCCAAAGCTACGAGTGAACGTTTGTTGTGGTTGTTGTTGAGTGTCATAAAGGTGGTAACCATAAAATCGGGAGTATTGAGAGAGGAAAAGAAGGCGTGTCACATGTGACAGGGTTAACAGAGCACATTATAAATGATTAGAGAGAAGGAAAAAATAATTCGTTTTGTTCTTGGTTTATTAAAATAATAAATATAATCATCTCAGAGGGAATTAACGATATTCTATCTGATTTTGAAAACATTAGCTTAACTATGTCTGGAACCCGTTTCGGTGGCCGCATGGTCTAGGGTGCTACTATCGCTGTAGACTAGACTGCCAATTACGAGAATATCAAGGCTCAAATCTCGGTCGGCTGTACTGAGTTTTTATAACATTGTTTTCCACTCTCCCTCCACGCAAATGCGAGTACACTTTCTCTAAATATAGCCTTCCTAATTCCTAAAACCATTATAGTAATTAGTACATGAGCGTATAACCCGAACGGATAGTAAGAACTGGTGCTAAAAAAGCTATGTATGAAAATTTGTTTTACTTTCGTTCTCTTTTCAAAATCTCGTAAGTTTCAAGACAGGGTTTATATCCAGATTTTAATCTCACCCGATAAGATATTACTTGTGTTTTAATTCGTCATCTTGGTTCACGCATAAACCAATTGAAATTGAAGCAATTTTATCGTGCAAAAGGTGGACGTAGAAACGACTTTTTTGGTGTATCTAACAATAAATTGATGGACCATATCTAAATAAACCCAACTAAATGTGACAAGAAAGGTTTTTATTAAGATTATGTTATTTTATTTATATTCTTAGCTCGTCTGGGTAGACTTAGATAAGAAATTTGTTTTCTTATACTATTTTTAAATAATAACTTTTTTTTTACAAATAGCTTTGATAATTTATTTTATTCAAAGGCATAAAATAGAGAGTTTACGTAAGTGGGCCTAAGTACCCCGTAGGTTTGTATTAATCCTACGCACTTCTTTTTCGTGTTGCAGCCTATACGAGTAATACCGGTTAGTTTTCCCTCCTAGAAAAAAATACCTTGTTTAGTAGGTCTTTTAGCATGACATCTTACTACCCGTCCGGGCAATACGCATATGTAGCCTACTAATATCGTTATTGAGTTTTGGATGATAAAGGTTGAATTTAGAGGAAGTGTACCCGCATTTACGTGGAGGGAGAGTGTGAAACCATAATAGGAAAGAGCACCCTCAGTAAACCCGACTGGGATATGAACCCTGATCTCGTTATTACCGGCAGTCCAGTCTAATGCGAGAGTGATGCATCATATCAATGACCACTGAAGCGGGTATATTATTTAAATGTTAAAATACTTACTAAATATATTTTTTGTGTAAATATTCACTAAGCAATAGGATTTGCAGAGATAACTTAAAAGAAACTCATTTTATTCTGTGTCATGAAAAACTGCTATTGGGTGCCGCATTTAACTTGGGTGACCCGCTTTGGTTACCGCGTGGTCTGACGTATTACTCTCGTGGTAGACTAGACTGTCGAAGACGGGGAGATTGAGGTTCGATCTCAGTTGGGTGCACTGAGGATGGATTTTTATAAACGGTTTTCCGCCCTCCTTCCACGAAAGTGTGGTTGCACTTCTTCACCATTAAACCTTCCTAATCGCTAAACCATTAGTGTAATTAGCACCTAGGCGTAACACCCGAAAGGATAGTAAGACGCGGCGCTAAAATAAGACTAGGGCGAAATTAAGAAACACACAGATTTTTTTAAAGCACAGTGTCTTCTTACCCGTTCAGGTTATTTGCTTGTTTACTAATTACTCTAATGATTTTAGAAATTAGGGAGGCTATATTTAAAGGAAGTGTATCTGCAATCGCATGCAGGGAGAGTGAAAAACAATTTTAAGAAAACCACTCTTAGTACATCCAACCGAGATGCGAACCTCTATCTCTCCGTAATTGACAGTCTAGTATACTGAAAGAGTAGCAACTTAGACCGTGTGGCCACCGAAGTGGGCCACACTAAATTGATTTCTTAGTAACAAATTTTTTTTACTAATAACTGCAAATATAAGGGTTATTTCCCTGCATTACTACCCGTCCGAGCTATCCACATCTAACGGGGTAGGGATGAGAAAGGTAGAGTTTTTAGAAATAGTGTAGCCATGCTTGCGTGGATGGAAAAGGGTAATCCATTAACGAAAAAAAAAAGCTGAAGTACTACCGCCTGAGATTCGAACTCCGATATCCCCACCACTTACAAATCAGTTAATACGAGAGTGACTATTTTTTTCGGGTACATTCTGAACTCACTTTTAGAGTTTAATTTATATCTACTGTAAGTTACGTAACAACATTTTTTTCACGAAAAATGTATATTTGAAAAATCTTTGTAGAGAAAAATTATTTAGAATTCTAAAAATAAACTTGTAAATAAAATGATATGGCTTTACTTTGCTATGTCTAAAGTTTGTATAACTACAAAGGTTTGTAAAGTTATTTCTGAACTCACAAACCCAGTGCTGCCACCTTAATCCAACACGTCTCGTAAATAGCCCAAGAGAAATTATTTAATCATGAATAATGTATAAAGAGACAAATATGTCACCTTTGACTTGAGCTTATTAAGGAAGAATGAACTGGCAGGATGGCTCTAACAGATAATGTGACTGGCTCTGACCCGGGAGGCTGAAGATCAAATCCGGTTGAATGCGCGCGCTTTTTTTCAGTATGGTTCCCCCTCCCTTAGCACCTCACCCCTGTCCCTTGTGCTTAGCGTCTTATAGCATGTAGGACCCACTTCAGTGGCGTAGTTAGCTAACCTTGCTTGTTTCGTGTTGAGCTACAGTAGACTTGCCGAGGACGGGGTGATCCAGGTTCGAATCTCGGTCGGATGAACTGGGGGTGGTTTTAACTAAATGGTTTTCCCCACTTTACCACCAACAAATGTGGGTTCACTTCCTCTATATTCAACCTTCCCAACTCCTAGTCCATTAGCCTGATTAGTACTTAAGCGCATAACCCGAATGGTTATTAAGACGCGGTGCTAAGTATTATTATTATTAATAATAATGAGAAAAGTTCAAATAAACATATGGCCCATTTGACCTTGTTTAGAAATAAAATTATAGTCATGTTTGTACTCAAGTAATGAGGTGCTGCTTAACATTATACGAAATGCTCAAAATGACCATGTTTGGTCTGAATGCAAGCCTGCAGTCGTCGTGTCGTAGAACGCCGCACACTTTCGAAAATACCAGGTGTTTTTCAGTTTCGTTGGCAGCCTTCTTGAATTCGTCGACGAAGTATTTCAATGCTGGCAATGGTTGTTGAATAAACAAACACAAACAACTGGCATTTTCGAAAGAGTGCGGCGTTCTACGACACGACGATTGCAGAAGTGCATTCAGGCCGCAGGTGGCCATTTTTAGATTTGATTGAAACAAAAATTAGCCATGAGTGAATAGTAATATTTTGTCAGATATTTAAAAAAAACTCATATTGTATGGTATATATATTTAAATATATTACCATGACTGCAATCTATAGATCCAAGATATAAATATTATTTCTAAAGCAACAGTTTGTGGAGGCCCTGAGGCTTTAGCCCCTGTCATCCTCACTTAAATCCGGACCTAGCTAAGGTTGAAAAGCGCGAGTGTGTCGGAAACGGGGTTTTTACACGCGGGTTGTCGATGAGTTATGAAGAGATACGCCTGATTCATGTCCGTGATGCAACCCTCCTCCCCTCTTCTTTATCTCTACACGGTATCGCATCTCGCGTCCCATCACATAACACAAGTTGTCACCGCGCACGTGCTGTGCGCAGCCTCAAGACGGCCCAGAACAAACTGACACCACGCTCTAAGCTTACAGACGACGCGTCTGGAGTTTCTTTATGCACGTAATTATTAAAGTGATCACGTGCGTCTAATACACTTCCTAGGGTGGTATAGTAGGACTTTGGTAAAGAGAAACTTTTAGAAAATACATATTTTTTTCTGTCAACATTTATAACATTTTAGACCTATTATATTATTAGTTATATTTTACAGGAAATTATAATATATATAAAAAGTGACAGCTCACATGACTTGACGTATGAATACGTGAAAGTAAATCTAGTAACTTTTCTAGTTGTCAGATAAGATTTAGAATGCAGGGCTTAGCATATAAATACATTAAATTAAAATTCAATCACTTTATTTGTCTGTCAATTATGGCAAGCCAAGCATATCCCTTGAATTTGTTGGACGCAACCTAGCAATCATAAAAGTAGTACACGTAGTCTAACCTCACCAGACAACGGATCATAATATTTTAATATCGTTTCACTTAGTAAGCTCAATTTTTGTTTTGAGTAGCCATAGCTCATTATAGATAACCTCTCTTTACGTTTGGAGAAAATATTTTTTTAAATATCTAAGGAGATCGTGGAAAGACTGATAGGAATAAATATATGGACTAACACAATATTACGGTTACTATGATTATATTAACAAGTCGTTACACACTAAGTTGGCCCTACGTGTTATAATGAATAGGACTATGACCAAACAATCCGGGGATTTAATACCTGGTCATATGATTTTGGGGGAGCTTTGTCCACAAAATGCTTGCATTGTAGATTCTTTGGTTAAAATTCAACTTCCTTATACTGCTTCTTCACTCCCCAGATTATCTATTCTAAAATACATTTACATACTAAAATGTAATAAAAAATTCCTTAAATATCTAAATAAAAATATTTTATAGTAACCAGTAAGTTGATATAAAGATGTAAAATATTGTAATTAAATATGTTGACGGATGTGAAGTAGTTTTTGGAAAACATTAGATTAAATGATTACAGTATTTAATTCATTATTTACTGCAACTTTGATAAGTATTATGTCACAAATCATATATTTAGGTTAGTTTGAAAATAACACTCAAATACGAGAATCGAATCAAGGACATTTGGCTTAGTGGTTTTTGACACCATTACAGGGGAATTCTTGAAAAGTTATTTTATTCTTTATTTTTCTCAATATAGCCAAATTACTGCTCAACCAATTTTGTGGTTTTAGAGTAAAACAATTATAAGTGTCAGTTAACAACTTCATACACGTATTGGTGGACTCGTGGATGAAGCGTAAAGTTAATCTGGTCTAGTCTAGTTTGCCATCGATGGCAATAGCAGCCATGTGGACTGAGAGACGTTTCTCCTAAAAGTTTTCTCACTCCAAGCAAATGGGGGTACACACTCTACCTTCCACCCCTACTCAAGTATTGGAATTAAATTATATAGCATTCACGGGTAATAAGACACGCAGTAAAAACGAAAAGAATTCACAATTTTTTTAAAACTCATACAGATGTTAAGTGGCAGAACTGCGATGCTTATTATTGCATTATTATCATCCGTGACGAGATTCTTCTAAGTTCCTGAGTGCGCGCGGCAGATGATAACGCATCATTGTTACCAACAGAACCTCACAAAAAAAACTGGGAGGGAGGTAAGGTACAATCTTGATTGTACCAACCCAAGTTGACCAACTAAAATACTTTATGTTTACAATGGGCTTTACTTGCTACCTCCCGATGTTATCATAACACAAAATAATTTTAAAAGAATGTGGTCAGTCCACATTACTGTCTTCCTGCAACACTACCTTAAAGGTGAATTTGTTCTTTTATATGTTAACACCGTGGTACCAACGAATAACTTTAGAAATATAGTTTAAAAATAGAAATGAAAGTGTCGCAAGGTAGCACAAAACTACCGGAAGGAGTCAAGCAAACTTTACGCTTCAATACTTAACTTTTCCCTGGGATACTAGGGTTCGATAACCGATCGAGTGTAATAGGGAGGTTTTTCAGGTACATATGGTTTCGCTTATGTAATATTCACCCACCCAATCCATCTACTTGAGTTTATATCAGTGGCGTGGATAGAATAGTTTCTGGGTTGATGGGTTATTTGATGTGGAAAAAGGTTCATTAAGGGATGTAAGTTTTGGTTTTTGAGTAAAATTATAATTCGATAGCAATATATCTTGTTAAATACTCAACCATTATTATTATTATTATTATTATTATTATTATTATTATTAAAATAAGGTCTGTTTTTCTCGCCTTCTCAATCACTTTGTTTGGGGACAACTACTTGCAATACGGAACTATATTGAAATAAAACGGAATGGGTGGAAATCCTACTGCATAGATCTGACTACCCAACCTTTAAGTGGGTAGGTGGGGTGGGCACAGCACTCCAGGCCTAATTTTCTAAAATATTTAATGTTTTAAATTTGGCAAGAGACCTCATCTATTTATTACCTTCCTGTTGTTTATCACGTGACAGGTGGGAGTGGTAGTGGCACACATAGGTTGAATTTAGGTTCAGTTACAGAGCGTCAAACGTGCTAGGGTGCTGTCAACCCCCCCACCTACCTGCTTGTGTTTGGATTTTAGGCTTTGTTTTGTTTTTAGTTTTGTGAGGTTTGAAGGGTTTTTAGCTTCAAAATGTCTTATGAAAAGGAACAGGAGTATCTACGAAATTTGTTGGAAGAGCTTAGTGATGTAGAAAAGTGATATATTAGAGTTCAGTGAATCTGATGACGGTGAATATGATTACTTTGAACAAAGTGATCATCAGTCGGACAGTGAACAATCAGGTTGTGACGTATGTTTGCCTCAAAATAAACCAAAATATTGTAAATTAGCAAAGAGCCCACAAGAATGTTTTGACCTTATTATTGATGACGTCATTGTAAATTTAATTACAGATCGTACAAATATTTACATAAAATCTATTGAAAGTTTGTATATAGACAAAAGCAAATGTCGGGAAACTAATCAAGTTGAAATGAGATTTTTTTTGGCTTGTTGATAATTGCTGGCACATACAAAGGAGGTAAAATAAATCTAAAGGATCTTTTCAACATAAATGGATTCAGAGTTGACATATTTCACTCAACGATGTCTCTTGATAGATATTTATTTTTTCTACAAGTAATCCGTTTCGACAGTATTTTGGACAGACAACAAATAAAGGAGCTAGATAAATTAGTACGCATTAGAAATATCTTCACAATATTTGTGGAGAACTGCCAAAAAGCGTACACAGTCTCAGAATTTGTCACAATAGACGAGCATCTTGTCCCATTTAGAGTAAAATGTCCTTTTAGACAATACATACCTAGTAAGCCTGTAACATATGGGTACAAATTCAAACCACTTGCGATTCCTACACTTAGTATACAAACAACATAGAAATTTATGCAGGATCTCAGCCAGAAGGGCCTTATAAAATATCAAATTCACCTAAAGATGTAGTACTTCGGCTAGTAGAGCCCATTTCAGGTACAGACCGTAACATCATCTCAGACAATTGGTTTACATGTTTACCACTGGCAGAAGAATTGTTGAAAATAAATGTAACGATAGTAGGAACTGTTAGAAAAAATAAGCGGGAGCTTTACCCAGACTTTATAAATATACAGTTTAGAGAAGAGAAATCTACTTCATTTGACTACTCTGGGGCATTGACCGTTCTCTCTTATGTACCAAAAAAAAGGAAAGAATGTAATCTTATTGTCTTCAATACATCCTAATTCTAGCAGCATTGATCCATCAACCGGTGATGAAATAAACCCAGAGATCACAACATTTTACAATTAAATGGAAGGAGCTCTAGACACAGTGGATAAGTTATGTTGTACATACATTGTTTCTAGAAGATTCAGACGTTGACCATTGGTTTTTTTAAAATAGATATTACAGGCATAAATTCTCAAGCAATTTCTCTGTCAAATAACTCAAAACTAAACTTACCAAGGTCTAAATTTCTCAGGCATATTGGATGTAATCTTGTTTTCAACCACACGTAAAGAAGAGGGCTTCTGAAATGACACTACCAAAAACACCGAGAAGAAAAATCATGAGGATCACAGGAGTTGAGGAAATCACTCCAGCTACAAGAACGGATTCAAAAATATCTGGAAGGTGAACAATTTGTCCAAGGAAAGCTGATAAAAAAATAAAATGTTCTTGTTATAAATGTAAAATGTGCATGAATCTTATGGAAAATATTTGTAAAAAGTGTAATTGCTCTTGCAAACCATCATCAGATTTTGATTCTCGAGATGATCTTTAGGGACATAGAAAAGGAATGTTTAGGTATATTCTATAATCTAAGTGAACTTATTTTTCTTTGTTTTTATTCCCTATATTTTAACCAAATTTTGTCATGTAAACATCAATTTTTTTTTGTAAGAAACATGAAATAAGTCTTAGTATCTTTTAGTTTGAAAACCTAAATATTGTCCTGTTTTCAACTCAATATCTTATATATATTAAAAGGAAAGTTTTGTGCTATTTATGTGTTAAGGTCTTAATTAGTGTCAACTTATATGCATTTTACCATTTTTTTTATCTGAGTTACTTTTTTTTAATAATAAATAATATTGAGAAATAAAATATAAAAAATGCTTTTTAAAAACCTTAACCTGGGAAAAATAAATAAAAAGTATTGCCTAAATGTCTTAAAGTTCATTATTTTTACATTCTTCTTTCTTATAAGGATATATAACTAGTGTAAGATTAACTATAACAAAATATACTGATTAAAAAATATAATTTAAAAAAATATTTATTTTTGGGGTGTAGTGAGCCCACCTAACTACTCGCATATATGTACCCCACCTAACTACCTAAAGGTTAAAGGTCGCACCACAGTCCAATTTACGTTAGAAGGGCTTTTTATAAAACACATTTTTTACATGCAAAATTGATAACAGTTTATTATTTTATTAGGGTTATTTTAGTGATTTTTCTAATATCATTTATAACTAGCTCTAGTTTCTATTTTATTTCAAATTTGGGGTTAATTACATACAACACACTGTTTTAAAAACTCAAAAACAAACACCAGGGTAGAGTTTGGAGAAGCAGGGTCTTCACAGAGAATGAAGAAGTTACATTCGTTGACCATCTAATAACTATCTCGACGCATGGCTTCCCCATGATAGTATTTGACTTTTAATGCGTAGTCAATGCTCATTGAGCCGAACTGTAAAAAAACAGTAAAGTGATTTCAAAATATATACAAGTTTCAGTGGCCGAATGGGCTAAGACTTTTGTGTTAAACTGGCCTGCTGAAGATAGCCATATCGGTGTTCGAGTGTCAGTTGGGTCGACTGGAAGTTTTTTTCCCCCTAATGACCGGTCTTATGACTACCGGATAAATATTGCTATCGGGAGATTCAAGTTAGCGACCAGATAAAGGTTATTAGCCACTTTAATATTTTACGCGTATTATGAACCGAATTTATCTGCCGGATAGCTATCTGTAGGATAAATAATTTTTATGCAGAAAACGCAAGGTTGGTACTTTTTTTTTTTTTACTGGTGCGTGCATGCTAAGTTGTCTTGCAAGTTCTAATTTCGGTTTCTGCCAAAATGTGGACAATATTTTGGTACAACGTCTACAAAATTTCATTTATTGTACTCACATTCAAATAATTTGTTCCTATATAACTATAACTCTACAACTAGCTTGTCAGTTTTTATAAAAGTTTGAACTATGTTCTAACTTTATATATAGTTAGAGCCTGGGCCTGTGCCTACTAAACACATGAACCAAGATTTTAACCTAAAAACAGATTCTGATAGACGAAACCTCATGAAAAACAACGCGTCACTATGGCAACGCCAATTTTAACTTTCAGATAAAAGTTATCAGTTATTTAAACCTACCGATAAAAATGTGATGGATAAATACATTTTATCTAGCAGATAAATACTATCGGTGGTCATAAGACGCACCTTTAATCTATCGACCAGATAAAAATATTTAACGGCCAGATTAATATTTAACCAGGAGTCATAAGACCGGCCCTAAATGGTTTTCCATTCTTCTTCCACGAAAATGATGGTAGATTACCTCTTAAATGCTTCCTTCATCATACTCACCCCATTAGAGTAATTATCGTATACACGTATGTTCTGAACATGTAGTGAGACGCGGAGATAAAATAAAATATTTTTTTTTGACTTGTCAGAAATACTTCTCACAACCATGAGGTTTTGGACTTTTTTTTTTTTGTAAACCTAGGTAGGGAACTAGAGGACGTTCTTAAAGAAAACATATAACTATTACGAAACTAATTTGGTTGATGAACCTTGTAACAAAAAAGTAAAAACAAGAAAGGGGTAAAGTACCCTGAGAAAATTTGTATTTCCTACAAAGCGTGCACATAAATCATGGATGTTTGAATAATCTTTAATAATTCCTTGTAAATAATTTGCTTTTTTTAAAGTGGTTTACTGATCCTATTTTCTATTAATTTTTTAAATTCATGTCTATTACGACCAAAAACTTATAAAAATGGGTTTACTAATAGATTATTAAAATTAGACCTGCTCCAGTCTTAAGTTGGCTGACAGAGACTAATTCGATCAATTAATTTCAAATAGAAAAAAGTGTCCCATAGCTACCCCACTCGGTGTGGTAGCTATGTGATGTAAGAAAATAATTGTGAATTGCATTGTGATTATTAATTAAAAAATCTCCACCATACAATGAAAGGAAAGGAATTATTGCATGGGAAAAATTAGGCTGGGATCGGAAATCATAATGGTTGTGTTCGAAATTTCATAAAATATACCCTATGCTATTTTTGTTACAAAGTATTCCCACTTTACGACCAAGCTCACAAACAAAAATTATTGTGAAAAATAATACGAAGATCCTTAATGTGAGTGATTTATTAAATAGTAACTAAAATAACGTCATAGAAAGTTGCAGGTAGTACTTTTAACATGATTTAATTGCCTGAAGTTAAGGAAAATTCATATGATTTGAAACACTAGATACAATTTATTTAATACAATACACATAATGGTCTAAAACTCTAAATTTTTTCTAGGAATAATTAATCACTAGTGGTTTTTTAGAGTAAAAAATTTTTTTTTCTCGTTCCCAGAAAGGATAATTTGTTTTTATTATTTTCTCAGGAGCAAAAAAAAAATCAAGGCCATCAGTAGCAAAAAGCGTTATTTTGCTGCATCGCTAAAATATGTACTATTAAAAACGCCAACGTGTGAGAAATTTTTTCACGATGAAGCACTACCATTGTTAAAGAGTGTGAACACAAAATGAATAAGAGAAAGAGAAAAAAAAAGCGACAATTTCTTTACCGAGAATAAGTCTCTTTGCCTTCGACCGAAACTTTCCCGGTAGAAAATAGCCCATTGTCCCCATCCATGAGACCGTTTAAAATTCCCCTCTAACTACTACGGAAGGTAGCCCAGCTTATAGAAATTTTTATAAAATGTAATCGGTTTGATGGAAAATTGTACTACGATTCTCACTTCATGCTGTGCGTAAGATGAGGTAAATTTGTTACGGTAGTTACGAACTAAGGGATTGGATTTACTGGTTCAATACTTAACACTTAACAACTTCAAAATCAATGACGAAGTGCTACAATACTGTGTTACTTTTAAATACAGAGGGAAGGGAACAAAAAGATAGTAAAATCTAGAGAAATATTTTACTAAAGTATCACAATCACAAGAAGTTGTTTGGTAGGTGCGAACTTTTTAAAAGTATGGTTTAAATTTAATTCTAGCTTAACACTTTACTATGGAGTATTAATTCAGTACATTTAATAACTTATTTGAGATAGTTTAGGAAAGTCTAGGGTAGTTTAATCTATGTATTATGAAGCTATGTTGAAATAATAATAATAGTAATAATAATAATAATAATAATGGCGTGCCTGAGTTAAATCAATCTGTAGCTCAGTTGGTTTTTTTTTTAGCACCCCGTCTTACTACCGGTTCGGGTTATACGCTTATATACTAACTACGCTAATGGTTTTAGGGATCAGGAAGGTTATATTTAGAGGAAGTGTACCCATCATTTGCATAAAAGAAGAGTGGAAAACCATTTTGGAAAACTACCCTCAGTACACCCGACTGAAATTCAAACCTCAATCCCCCCCTGTCATCGGCAGTCTAGTCTACTGCAAGAGTAGCGCGTTAGATCATGCGGCCGCCGAAGTGAGTGTAGCTCAGTTGGCGGAAATATTAGCCACTAAGGATACTACTCCATTCACGGTAGGAATTACTCTCTGAAAGGTCTTTTTTCCTACCAATACCTACTATATAATAGATTTCTGGTAGGGAAAAAGGCCTTTCAGAAAACAATTCCTACGCTGAACAGACTTTAAGTATCGTTGCCCAGGGGATGCCCGAATGTACTAATCGTACATCCTTTCCGTGGATGCTCTTTCCCGATGAGATGAGGGAATGATGATAGTGAATATGACAGTATGGAGACAATGAAGATCTTACCCTAACTTAATAAACCTATTTCATCAAACCCTGGTGACAATGGTAAGTAGGGATGTGCGAAGCTTCGAAACTTCTACTTGGCTTCGAAACAAACATCATCTTCGACTTCTCATCGAAACCAATTTTCGCTTCGAAGCTTCGCCAATACAAAATATTGATAGCTAAAATACACCATTAAGGTTCAATTATAGCCATTCTGAGCTGTTTTTCACACTACAAATTAATATTTATATGGAAAAAAATCTGAAGAAATTGAAATGCATATCGTGATAACAACTTGATTTTGTCAGAGTAACACGAAAAATTACAAACAATCTCAGGTGTTCAGAAATAGTCTATATATAAATATCTAATTTAGGCCTATTTATTTATTATTTTGTTGGATTATCACGTTTATAATAGTAAAAATATAAATAATCAAGTTAACAAATACCAATAAAAAAACCTTCCAAAAAGGCTTCTAGATGTATATAGTGGTAAAAAAAATTTTGCCTCTGGTGGTTGGGGGCAACTCCCCCCAACCCCCATTGAGCCCTAGAATTATGCAAAAATATACCAGAGTTTGCGTGGTGGAAGAGAAAAAATAATCTCGGCACATCCTGTAAGGATTCAAACCCTGACCTCCACGCCACCGACAAATCATACTAAATGAGTTAAAAGATTTAGTCCATGTGTCCATCGGTTATAAATAGTAGTAATAATAATAATAATAATAGTTGCATCACGCAGAGCACAAAGAACCGTGTCCCGCGTGTACTGACGATTCAGAATTAATCATTTCTTGCCCCTCTTTATACAACCTTCTCCATAGGACATTTCTGTCGTCCATTCTTCTCCAATACGATGTGCCAACATCGCCACCTTTCTTTCCTCTGTGCACCGCTCTCGTTTTATTTTTATTACTGATAATTACCACGAGATCCAATTAACTTTTTTTTTTATCGTAGCTAACAAAAAAAAGAGAGAGAGAGAGCACTTTCTGAAGAAAGTGTCCCAAGTTTGTTATTCTACCAGAACGGAATTTGATTTGGTACTGGACGTAATTACAGTGTGTTATTATTTAACAAAAGAATTATTTTTGTTGTTGTTTCGACCCCTACTTGTTCCAGTGTTGTTTTTTGTTGCTAGTGTTTCGACCTGCGCTTTTCTTGGAATAGTTACAGTAAGGCTATTGAGATTGATAAAAGTTCCCAAGGGATCTAAAAATATATTCCAGAAATGTTCAAAATTTAAGAAAAACAAAATTTGATACCGAAAAATGAGAATAATATACTTCATTCATATTTGAGGTAGAAAGTAATTTAATGTGCATTTTCTAAATCCATTTATTTAAAAAGCATTTGAGATTTTAAAAAATTAGCTTAACCTACAAGCACCAGTGCCCAGTGGTCACGTGGTTTAATGCATAGGGCTCACAATTGACTTGAAGGTAGAAACAAAGGAAGTTTGAGGTTCAAATTTTTCATCCGCTATCCCCGCTGATACTGGTGCATTCTCTCTAAGATATACCCTCCCAACCCCTACCAGTTGGAATGTCGTCAACTTCAGTGTTGAAAGTATTACTGTATTATATTAAGTACCTGCTAAAAATTATCAACACATTTCGAAAGATTCTGTGAGATTTAAGTATCCCACTCTCCTTACAGGCAAATGTGGGAGCACTTCCTCTAAATTATACCTTCCTCATACTTATCCCATTGATGTATGCGGATAGCCAGTACTCGTCGTTAATACTGTATAAAATGTTAAAACTTAACCTCTATTTTTTCCCCCAAAAATATGAAACCTTTTATTTGCAACAATGGTGTTAGTGTTGGACTTAAAATTTTATATTGGAGTCAGTGCCAATAAATAATGTGTTCCTTATTTAAGATGTGGATGTAAGGAACCTGAATTGATGTCAGTTTTAAGTTTTTATAGCAAAATAAAATATGGTTCAACTATAGCTCTACAAAATAAAATAAAATATGGCTCAAAATAAAATATGGTTCCAGAAGAAGAATAGAGTTAATTTTCTTCACGTATAGTGACTTCAACATTTCTTGAATATCTGTCGAGGGTGTCCTGGAATTTAATGACAACTTTTTATCATAATTTAAAAAGTTTGTCATCCAATGTTCATGACAAATATTCAACAACTATTGAGGTCACTATGTGAAGAAAACTAAATTCTACGTTTGTATAGTATTTTTTTTACCAAAAATATATTTTGCTATAAAAACTGCAAAAATACTG
>CABFWO010001429.1:95761-119919 GCA_902155825.1 Timema genevievae | reverse complement strand
ATATATATATATATATATATATATATATATATATATATATATATATATATATATTTACAGCTATAAACATTTTGATATTGCTTTGAAATTAAATGCAGTTTTTTTTAATAATATAAAATTGATCATAAAAAAATTCCATTACATTAAGATATAAAATATAGGTCCTAATCCAAACAAAAAATATCTGTTGTAATATATTGTTAATTAGAAAGGAACATAAATCAACTCACTTATCTAAGATAGTTGATTAGAGTAAATAGATAAATAATAGTTTGACAAACACATCCATACACCGAATTTAAGAGAACCATACACTTGTATATGTGCCTTGAGATTTGATTTAATTTAATTGCATGATATGCTTTTGAGTTTAAAATAAAGAATATATGTACTTTCATGAATGTAAAAGATAAACTAAGAAATATAATGACACATCATCACTCATGATTTTGTACATTGAATAAGAAATGTTTTTGTCAGGGTTACTTATGACTATGTGATTGAGGAATTTAAGTCAATGGTGAACTTTGTCTCATTCTTTAGAACCAGAAGAGGAAGAAACTTTAATCTGTTTTGGTCATTTTCAGTTTTCTCATTATGTAACTCATAATATAAGTTTGTATCGTTTTAAGTAAGATCTAGTTGTTGATTAAAATAAACATTTATATTTTGCTAGAAAATTATTTTGTTTAATGAATAATAATACTCACTACCCATTCGTGTTATATATGCTTAAGCACTAATTACTCTAATGGGTTAGGAATTGGGAGTGTTGAATACAGAGGAAGTGAACCGCCATTTGTGTGGAGGTAGAGTGGAAAAACCACCCTCAGTTCACTCGAGCGAGATTCAAACCTCGATCTCCCCATCCTCGGCAGTCTTGCTCAACATGAAACAAGCGTGTTAGCTAACTATGCCACTGAGGCGGGTTTTAATGAATACAAATATTGTTTTTTAAACGTGAAATTTTTACTCCTTATACCTCTCCTCCAAATTTCATCCCTTTTCACTAGGACAAATCTATGACCTTGGACCTTACTTTGGGGTTTGTTCCATACAACTATACAACACACCCTAATTAACTGTGTTCTGAACGCCTATGAATAGGCTCAACCTCATTCTTGAGGTGTAATGAAAAATTAAGTATGTGTCTAAGCACATGAAAAATAAGATAATACCCCTGAAAGCTCGATTATAAGTGTGTGTTTGCTAAAGTGTATAAATGACATATCTCAAGTTCTCAACTATATACTTTAGGTAACATGTTGGCTGGCATCTTTATCAATAATTTATCCAATAATGACCTTGTTTAGTTGTAAATTAAATATTTCTGCGAATATTTAATATTATATTCTGCAGTATTAAATGGAATAAAACAATTATAAACTTTATGGAATGACCAAATAAAATTAACTTTACTCTTCAGTCATTTAAGATAACTTAAATGTAATTTTTACAAAATAATACTTAAACTTCAAAATATTAACTTTTAATAACCATTAGGATGATTAATATATTATTTTAAATTATTCTCAAAAAATGACACCTCTGGAGAGTGTTAAGCAGTGGTAAAACTGCTGATTGCTTTACCAACTTGAATTTTTAGGTTCTTGTTTTAATTAGCGTTAATGACCAAATTTGTTTGACGGCATTTATGGCCCCTTTAAATCTTAATCGTAATCAACATATTGATTGATATTTTGTACAGATTATGTGTTTACAAATATAATTTAAATATTTGCTGAAAATTTACCCTTGTGCACAAGAATCGAGCTCGTGACATTTGGTTTAGCACACTAATGACCAACCACTGAGCTATCCTGATTAATAATAATAAAGTTATTTATCTCTAATGATTCAAAATTCTAGGTTTTAGTCAAAATACTGTTTTTCTATTATAATCATAGACATTGTTCATTTTAATTGTTTTCACACTAACGAAATACAAGTTGATGAATAGATAATGTACAAAAATAAACAATGACTGCTCAAATGCTAGTTTATTGCTAATACTAATACTGTTGTCATTTAATGAAAACCTCTTTACAATTTTTGAGGCACTTATCTTTTACCTTCTCCTATATATAATATAATAAAAATATTGTTTTAGTAAGCACAAATATTTTTCACATTGCGCCTTAATATTTGTTCGGGTTATCTACCTATGTTCAAGTTATGTAAATATGCTAGGGAGGATTGAATTGAGAAGAAGTGTACCCACATTTTTGTGGAGGGAGAGAAGAAAACTATTTAGGGAAAACCACCATCGATACACCTGACCAAGATTCAAACCCCAATCTCCTCATCATCAGCAGTAGAGTCTATTGCGAGAGTGATGCCTTAGACCATGCGGCCATCGCCAGAATTTCGAGAGGTGTAGTGGTTGACTCTGAGCCAAGGTGTTAAAATTAGAATTTAAATTCTGGTTTGTGTTGGAGCATTTACTCTGAACTACAGATATGTGAGCACTCAAATTTTTAGGTCCAAGCCGAACGTTTAATACAAATTATACTGGGATCAAGCTAGGTTGTCTGAATATTTGTGAAATGTGCAGTTGGGGTAAGTAAAGAAGTTGAGCATAGCAATATTAGGTGAGAAACTTTTTAAATTTAGAGAAAAAGTTGTCATTAGATTCCAGGACACCCTTGACAAATATTCAAGAAGTGTTGAGGTTACCATGTGAAGAAAATCAAAATCTATGTTTCTACAGGAGAAATATCTGACTTTTGACCAACCAAAAAGTTTTGATGTAAAAATGGAAAAAAACAAAAAAAAAACTTTTTTTTTTGCGTCCCCTACACTCCTCCCACCTTAACTTCTTATCCTAATGGGAGGCAGATATCTTTCTATTGACTAGTTTCAAGGCCAGCACCCAGTAAATATCTCCCCCACTCCCCCCAATAGGTGAATAGAATTTAAGGGTTGTAGTTTAATAATATAATGTTGAATCAAATTTAATTTTTCAGCTACTAATTATCAAAAGTTTATTTTAAAATTAATCTTATGATTTATTGTAGCACAATTTTATTTTACTTTAAACAAAGTATTTTGGTTTTAAAATTAAGCTATTTTTATCGTAGTTAATGCTATCATAATTTTATAAAAAATTATAACAAATTATTTTAATCTACTTATTTAAGTTTTAAAATTATATATTTATTGAATTATGACTTGGCTCAAAGTTCAGGAACTTACTAAGAAGCTTGACTCGAATAAAAAAAATTGAGGTCTCAGACTTTTATTAATTACCCTTATCATATTTACTTAATTAGATCAAGTTATTAAAAACATTTATGCTAAACATATCATTTATACAAAAATATAATTATCTTCAAAAATATGTGGGTGCAATTTAATATCAAACTGCAATATAGATGGTAAAGTTGAATGTCAACATTGTACTATTTTCTATCAAAACATTACGGTTTTAAGTTATACACTCTCACTAGTTAATAACATTGATTTAACGACCATTATATAATCATAAATAAATAACTATAAACAACATATCATTTGACAGGGTTAATGAGTTTAATTATTTAGGAACAATTTTAACTACCAATAAAAATATTAGATTGGAAAATAGGAAAAGAATAGTCAGGAAATACATGTTATTACTCAGCCAGTAAGTTGTCACTATCTCGCCTGGTTTCAAGGAATGTAAAACTCAGAATATAAAGAACAATAGTTTTACCGGTGGTTCTCTATGGGTGTGAAACGTGGTCTCTTACCTTACATGACGAAAACCAATTTAGGGTGTTCGAAAACAAGGTGCTTAGGAAGACAATTAGTCTAAAAAAGGATGAGGCTACTGGGGAGTGTAGGAGGTTACATAATGATCAGGTAAATAGCCTGTACTCATCACAAGACATTGTTTAGGATAATCAAGTCTCTTAGATTACGGTGGGTAAGACATGCAGCGCAAATGGGAGATTTTAGAACCTTGTTCAGAGAAGGGACTAGCAAATCCAACGGGAAGATCTATATGCTGATGGGAGGATAAGATTAGAATGGACCTGAAAGAGATATGGTGTAATGAGGTAGACTGGATAGAACTACCTCAGGATAGGGATATGTGGTGTACTTTTGGAAGTGAGGCAATTAATGTTCGAGTTCTTAAAGCCATATAGTAAGTAAGTAATTAACATGCCATTACACAGCTTATACAGTACAGCGCTTTGAAGAACTTTCTTCAGAGGTGTCAACTTTTTCAAATTAATCTAGTTAAAACAAAAAATATACAAATAAAAATCAAAACTACTGTTTGTTGACAAAAATACAGAACATTTTCAAAATTGTTAATAAAATGATGCAGTTGCAATTTTAATTAAATCGAATGGTGAAGCACACAGTTTCTTGATTGAAAAAGAATGTTTTGCTTTTTATGTGAAAAAATATAAACAAATATTTATGTTATAAAACTATGACGTTTAGTCAATAAATATGTCAGTTGTGATCAACAAATAAATCAAGTACAGCTAAATTGATTGCAAAGGATAGAAAAAACAATAGTTAACATTTGTATTAGGATAAAACTAATTATTCGCAAAGTTAAAAAATGTGAATTAATGTAAATTCTGAGGTGGATGTTATTATAAACTATCAATCTTAACGAGTTAAGGTAGCATAAGTGGTAAAAACAAGTTCAGTTGTTTTTAGTGCAAGTTAATAAATAATCATGTGTTAATTATTCTGGTTTTCATACTCACAGTTTGACATGGCTGTTGTTACTGTTGGTTGAACAACAAGGTTATAGCCCAAGTATCAAAAGTTAAAAACACATAATGAGGGGAAGGACAGTAAAATATTAAAGATTAGATTTACAAAAAGCATGATATTTATATATGATATGATGAAATAATAGAAGCAAGCCAAAAAACGCAAACTCACATTTACATAATAAAATAATACATTTGCTTAGAGTAAAAAAAATTAATGGAATGTTTCACAATATATACATAGCAAATAAAAGAAAATATTAAATGTTTTATGTATAAACAAGTCTATTCAAGGGTTCATTAATTTCCTTGATGAATACAATTTTCTATCCATACACTAGTTATGAAAATATTAGCTCAAAGTGGCTGAGAATTTCAAAAACAATTCTACAAAAATTCATAAAGTAATTTTATTTTCACTAATAATAAGGCAAATCATATTGCTAAAATTGGAAATTAAGTATGTAGGAAAAAGACCGCAAGGGGGGTCAAGAAAGAGATGGGAGGATGAAGAATGGTGGAAGGATAGAGGAAGATGGAGGCATTTTACTAAACTGGCCCGGTCACAGGCTGAGAACAGTTAATGATGATATTGCTAAAAATTAAGATTGAAAGAAATAAACCATTAAATTAAGGTTAAAATTTAGCAAAAGCATTTAGAAAGAAAGATTATCAAATACTGAATCCGACACCTTAGCTCAGTCAGTAGCGTGTCTTCCTACTGAGCTAAGGGTCTCGGGCATGACATGGCCAAAAAATGGATCATTGGTGAAATATGGGGTTTCCCTTTCACAATGATGAATTAAAGGCTGGGGTCTGGATGTTGTGCCTGTCCTAATCTTAAGTTAGATTATAAGGCATATGAAGCTATGACAGGCCTAGCCAGCTGGTAGTGGCAAATATATGACTTGAATTAAAAACTGAACCAGACCATAGGCTGGAAACAGTAACAGATGTAAAATTATCAAATATTTGTACATAATCATCAACATTTTTAAACAAACAACATAAGTTTGTTGACCAAACAATCACTCAAAGAGATGTCTATAAAAAGATGTATTTGTTTTCTATGGTCATTTGGCATCCATAGGAATGGCGGGGTCATCTATCGCGTATTTCTCGTCGCAAGTGAAGGAGACGGTGATTGCATAGCGGGTACCTGAACTAACTTTTTCTACAAAATGAACATTCTCTGATCCTGATGTGAACATTGATACTCGACCTGGAAAATTAAACAGAAATACAATAATACCTGTTATAACGTTGAGCTATGTACCTGAAAAACACAACTTTATAGAAAACAGTTTTATGAAAGTTAAGTTTTACCATAATAATCAATGTTAAGCTTAGGGGATAGGTTTCAAGTTCCCCAAAATACCTACAAGCCTACAAGACATTTAGTTTCGGGACGTGGTCAGGATTCATGCTCCTCTCCCCTTCATGTGGCAATTGACAAATAAAAACTACTGTATAGCCAAAACAAATAACCTACAAACATGAGCCTCACGCACATAGGACTTAACTGATAGAAAATAGCACACTCAACATTGACTGCAGAGGGTTGAGGAAGGAGAAGAGTTTGTGACATGGCCTGCATGACTCATCGCATAGAGCAGGCAGAAATTGGGTGGTTGACAAACAATTCAAACTTGATGTGTTATTTAAATGACTGAAAAACAACACTGTAGCCAGTGGGGGACAACATTAAGTAAAAAGAGGTGAACAGGCTATTCACAACATTTTAACCATATATCATTGTAATAAATAGCATTTTAGCAGAACTTGCTGTAGTCAATTTTTTTGATCATTTTCTAATAATCTCTAACATATTCATAAGCATCTTAGAAAAAAAAAGACCCTAATAAGCTGGTTTATATTAGAAAGATATTTGAGCTCTCGACAGATAACCAATGATTTTATCTTAGTAACCGATAAGAGTCTCTCAGAAGTTGTGGAACAACATTTGAAAGCTTATCATCTTGCAGACAACCCGAGACCAAAGATGTTGGAGACAAAGGTTCTTACTGGAGAAAGATTTTATTTATTTTGGCCAAAAAATATTTTTCTATAAAAACTGCTAAAATACTGACCTTTTAATGCATTCCCTACAACCCCATCTTAATAGATAATACCAATCATTATCTATGACATAAAACTAATAATATGGTAAAATGTTATGAATTTGAACACTTTTTTTTCCCTACTACCAGAATTATATTATAAATGCCAGGAATATTAAGGTAATAAACTAAGAAAGTAAAAGTGAACAAGTCCAGAATGATCATGGAATTAGGTCATGTGATCATCCCCTGCTTTGTAACTGGGTGGGAGCCATCAGGTGACTGATCAAGGTTGGCTAGGGCGAGACCCGTCACAAAACTAAAATAAAAGGGACATTTTGGAATAATATGTGTAGTCTTAGAAAAATCAACTTTAACGATCTTAATTTTTTTTGGTGAGGAATATAGTTTATAACTTTTTTTAACAAAAAACAAAAAAAAATTCCAAACAAAAAATGTCTTCAGGTAGGGGAGTGGCAATTCACCCTATAAATAGGTTTAGAGGGATACTTAAATTCTGTCTACTCCCATCCCTATTGGCAATTTAATCATTTTAAGAGGATTAAATTTTATTTAACTACATGTCAAATTAAGTGTATACTACTTAAACACCCAATTACATAAGTATGCAAACTAAAAACTAACTTAATCAGAAACAGAGCATTACCAAACACCTAATCCTAGATCCAGGAAGGATTGTAAGAATCTGGATTTTTAAGACAAACCAAATACACACACATATAATTACTATAGGCACCACCTAGGGTCAAACCAGTACCCCCTATATGGGTAACGAGCCTTCTGAACCACAACAAAGGTTTGATTTATCAAAGTAGCTTGAATACATTTTGACTGAAGGGAACAATACTGACTAAAAACTTTGAGTGGTGCATTAATAGTAAGCAAGAGTGCTTATAAGACCACAGGAAATTCAAAGACCCAAAAACAAAAACTTGTCTAGATGGGATGATATGTTTCATAAAAAGATTGAGTGGCTCTATGGGTACAGAGTTGCTTAGTACCTACCTTTTCTGGGTTCCACAGTTTTGTTGCTGTTGTCCTTGTCGACAAAAACAAAACGACCACCTTGGAAATCGTGGCCATAATCTGTCAGGTACAGCAAGGAGGTATAGTGGAATGACTCATAAGTTTCCTTTAAAATAATTGTGATGATATTAGTAGATATATGTTATTAATGCATTTTTATGATACAATTTTCATTATTAAGTCTAGTTACAGTTAATCAATAATTTTACAATTGATTTGAATTGAAATACACATTTAAATCTATGAATATATATAAACCATATTTATCATGATGTATAAAAGTCATAAGGTGACCTGGTGGTCTAGGGGTAAGGTGTCAGACTTCTGTACTGGGGGTCCGGGGCTCAATCCCCGGTCCCAGCACAGATTTATCTGATTGCCAAACCCTTCCCTCACGTGTATTAATCACAACTTGTGAACGTGTGGAATGCCAGGCCTCCATCATGGTTCGGATCCCACGTTAAACTGTAGGTCCTCCAATTCATTTCACAATCACCCTTTCATTACACATTAGCATAAGTGCATATAATCTGAACGGGTAGTAAGACGCGGTGGTGATGGTGATGGTGGTGGTGGTGATGATGATGATGATATCACCTTTGTCTGGAATATTCTGTATATTTTCTGTCTGTTGTAACATATGTAGTTTTGATTTGGGAACAAACAGATACCTCCTGCACCAAATATTATCACTTCAAAACAAGGTTGTCATAAATATTCTTTTTTGTGAAAATGGCAAGAATCTTTCAAATAAGTCTTTCCCAAGGAAACAGTTATCAATGTTTCTTCACTAGGTATATTTACATTTGATGTATTTTACTATCTGACAACAGTTGGAAATGTAGTCAAAAGTATTGTTAATGATCACACCAAGAAAAATAATAAGAAACCTATTCCAAGTCTACCGGTACCTTGTCAACGTGAGGATGCCAGTACTCGTCATGAACTGTTTTGGCAGGAGCAGAGGTGAGGCGAGAAAAGAATGTGGGGTGAGTCAGGTGTAAGGCATCTGCCCTAACACCAAAATGATGAGCTACTGCATGTTGAATCTTTGTTTTCACAACCCTAAAAAGCAGAGAGAAAAATAGTACATTCACAACTTAAATTATGAAGGCAAGCAATTATATTTTTTGTATGTACTTAATAAAAATAGTGGACCATTCATCAGTGCCCTAGACCAAAGTTATTCAAGCTGTGCTTCATGGAGCTCATGTGGTCTGCACATGGTGGGAAGAAGAAAAGGTGAAACCGTGCGCATTCTCTCCCACTCCTTCCTTCTTGTCCTGATGTCAGCTTAGGGGAGTCAGGTAGCTGAAGAAGGGACAACTTGGGGGGAAATCAGCCAAATATACCACCTATTTAGTGTGCTTGGTGTTTTAAAAATCAGGGATCATACCAAGTTTGGCAGCAATATTAAATATCTTAGTTTTCCGAAGGAGGAACTTAATAAAATAAAGTGGATAGTAGCATGTAAGAGGTAGGACAAATTTAATCTGAAAACCTATAAGTAATTTTCTTTATCTATATTAACAAATGTAATATTGCAACGTTTGATGCCTTATAAAAAATTGTACAAACATTCATTAATATATAATTAGATTTAATTTAATAGTAATAATAAGCTGCACTATGAGGTCTTCAAGACCTATAATCACCATTAATCAAATCAAAATCTAAAATCATTTAGAAGCTATTTTAAAATAAATGTATTTGCGTTACCATGTAGGCTGTTTTTACCCTTTTGAGTTAATTCTCCCCATCACCGACAAACCAAACTAGAAGAATGTTGACTTTGCACACGTTCCTGACGATGCAGGTGGACAAATATTATTTTTTATAAAAGTGGACAAAAAAGATCAGATTAAACTGCAAACTTATTATTAAAGTTTAGCAATGCTGTAGCTTGTATTTTATTAATAGGAATTTTCTCTACTTTGTCATATTAATTTGACTAATTAATTTTTCATTGTTTTTCTGCCATTGTTACAATTTGTCATTAGATGTCAGTATTTTAAAATCTTATCTATGCAATATAATAATTCGTATTTACAACAATTCTATATATATATTAGGACTTTTACAATTAAATTTATAATGAATAAGCTTTACATGGTTTTCCTTCATGCAATATTTCAACAATATTATGTTATTGATTTAGATTAGGGATTCTCAACTGGTTGGCCCACGAAGTTTCTTGCGAAAGTAATCTACTGTAGTAAAACTTTGTATTTTTATCCGAGAAACGGAAAATTTGACCAGCGTGAGAATAAATCTATGAGCGCTCTAAAAGATGTTCATGTTTAATTTCTTCCTTAAATCTGCTGTATTATATTGACTTAGCAAAGAGTGTATCTTTGTCAGAAAATTCGTTTAGTATGTAATTAAACGTGTTTAAATTATCACTTATTATTTCATTCCCAATTAAATACCTTTTCTCATTTTTGCATAGATTCACAAAAATTAGCTGATTATGTTGCCACTAGACTCAGGGATTCAACTGTGGCCTTCTGGCATTTTAAATTTGGAAACCCCTGTCATAGATGTCCCACGTGATTTGATTGTTTAGTTTGACACACATAGGTAGGCCTAATCATGTGGACTTAGCCTAATCATCAAGCTAATCTATTATTGTTTGCTAGTGACGGGGGAGGTCAGGATTTGATTCTCAACTGAGTGTGATAAAGGTGGGTTTTCATAATGGTTTCCTCCTCTCTTCATATTTAAATGAAGGTATATTTCCTCTAAATTTCACATTTCTCATATCTATATTATTTTGTGTGAATAAATGCGTATATGCCAGATGGAAAGGTAGACATGGAGCAAAAATAAGGATGTAAAATGTTTAGTTTAATATTATTTTTAAAGGTCCTGTTAAAATAGTTAAAATAATTTAATATTTTTTCCTTTATATTTATTTTTTATTTTTATATTTACAAACTTATTTCTTCATTAAATAAGACTATTTCTTCTAGGCTAATTATAACATTTCCATCCACCCACAATCTGTTCTGATCATTTTGCTGAAGAAGATTTCCAGAAGTCTTTGCAGTGTTGTATTTTAATATATTCTCCACAAAAATGCACAAAGATAAAACCATTTGGAAGAAATTACTCATTAATAAACTGCCCATAAATGAATTTTTACCTGAAAAACAAGTATACAGTGTACAATGTCAGGCAAACACTCCTTAAATATTTATTTTAAATAAAATCGTTAAGGCAACTTATAAGAAAAATTAAAATAAAAAATCAATTTTCAGTAAATTACTTTTAATATAAGAGCTCTAGCGTCAAAATAAAAATCCTGAGGTATAGCCATAATAAACATCAATTTCAAGTTTGAATAAAATTCGTTAAATATTTTAGGATCAAGTCCCGGAGACATACATAATAATTGTAAACTTCACTTTTTTTTTTGGGTTTGGGGCATATTAAACACAAAGATTAATCAAAATTTCAAGGTTGAAAATTTTCACGATTACATAATTTTGTATTTATATGAGAAAGGAAAAACAGTCATTTTCAATCAGAGATTAAAAAACTCTAAAGAGATAATAGATGTGGCCTTAGTATTACAGTTATAAGATAGGTGTTTATAATGAAAAAGGAATATCTGTTTACTTAATAATTGTTTAAAATATTTTAAATATAATTTACTTTTCTTGGTTACATATTATATTTTGTGTTTTTCTGTGGTAAATATTTTAGTTTTTCTTGTGCTTTATTCGTTCAAGTTGAGGATTTTGTTTGAAATTCATAATTTAATTTAATAATGATGGCATTATTGAAATAAATGGTCTTTAACGTGTGCATGATAATATTTTGTGTAGTAAAATATTAATATATTGTTTTTATTTTCCTTGTTTGATGAATTTAACAAGTTCGCTCACTTTGCATAATAATGTTAAAATACATGTAATTTCATTATTTCCAACCCATATTATTATTGCTACTAATATTCTAAAATACATACTTCTACATTATTATGTAGTGATTTTTATAAGGTATATTGTTGAAACCTAAAGTTTACTCAAGAACGTGCCACAGCGCGCAATGCTTGCAGTAAAGCAAGTCCCCCTAAGCTGACGTCATGCACAGAAACGGACAAGTTTTAGGGGTCGGACGGTTTCACCTTACTTACTTCCATCACAGGGTCTGCCATAGACATCCCTGGCTTTGTGAGACAATTTTAGGATATTTTTTATTTATTTTTCAAACTATAGATTAGCATTAGTAACTAGGATTGCCAATTTTTTCAAATATGAATACAGGACATATGCTAAAGGCACAACAAGAACATCTCCTGTTTGTTTTATAATTTTATACTTGTAAAATATAACTGTCGCTATTGAATATTCATAAAATTAGTGTAAACATTTTTATCAGGGCTCCAACATGTATTATTTGTGGTGCAAGGGCTCCTTCAGTCTAAAATGTTTGTGAACCTCTCATATATATATATATATATAAACACACAAATCATTTAATGTGTGTTTGAACTATTAGGCCTTGTTTCTTATTTAAAAGTAATTTTAAAACATAACTATAGCATGTATGATGTATTTCAATTAGGGAAATTCAGATTTTGGAAAGTCTATTAATTTCTTTACAATTCCTCGTGTTATATTATTTGGAATAACATATACCAGTGTTATAAAATTTTATTTGAAGCTTTTTTTTGCTTCAAAATTGTCTAGTTTATATGGTTTTAAGGAAAATAATAATATTATTGTTGTTGATGTTAGGAGAGAGTCGACGCTATATTTAAATACAGAATTGGATCTCTTTTGTTTTTACGTTCTTCATCTGTTACCCTTAGTTTAAGCTATCAATAATCTTGGTTTTGTGTGAGATGATTAACTACAGTACTACTCTATTGGCCATGGAGCTTACATTTTTAAATTAATATTTAGTTTTATAAGTTAAAACATAGCCGCGGGGGAAAAAAAAATTCATGATGTACACTCTAAAGTGTAAACCATTAAAATTGTTGAAAATAATTAATTTGAAAGCATAAGAGTGTTATATGAAACACTATATAAAATGTCTTAACAAGTTTTCAAAGCATTGTATGCTAGTGTACAGGTTTGATATTACTTAGATTAGTTAAATAATTAGGTGTTAAAATATAAAGTTATTAGTGAGTAAAGCTAAAAATAAAATGGTGCAGTATTTTTTTGTGGACATAGTTTTGAGTTTTATTAGTATTAATCTAACATCAATTATTTAAGACTTAACAATGTGGCACCTAAATCATGATAGTCAGGGAGGTCAAGGTTCATATCTCAACCTAGGGCATGGGTGTGGTTTCCTGTAATTTATTTATCACTGTTATTTTATCATACACTCTCCCCTCTAATGTAGGTGCATTTCCTATGAGTTACCCTCACAAACACTATGTCATAGAGTAAGTAATTAATAGTCTTAGTGTTTAACATACGGATTTTTTAAAAAAGGTGTGGTAAATATAATAATATAAGAACTTTAAAAAAATGCAAAGTACCTATCAGTTTCAGTGTGTTTATATATCTTACTTGTAAATAATGAAATCTGATTTTCGGAATATTCCTTTGGCTTGATCTAGTTTATAGATGTTGACAAAGTTCTTCCCCTGGGAGAGTGCACCAGAATGAAGATCCAATATGGATGCTCCGCCTTCCGAGCCACCCAAAGCTAAGCCTTGCTGAGCAATCTTCAATAAAGCATCAGCTTCACTTCCCGATACAAGTTGGTCAAAAACTACACGACCACACCGCTCCGGGACACAGCCTGCACAGTAAGGTTGGATTGTAAAAGGGGGGGATAGGCAAATGTTGGATAGCTTTATAACGTTGTGATGCAGGCTTGTCGAATAATTTTCTGACATGAGGAAGGAGTAAGGGGCAAAATCAACTTTTTACAAATTTTTGTGGCCCGATTAATTAGTTTCTCAACTTTTAACAGGAGTTTGCAATAAAAGGACAAACTTCCTTCTCCCTTTTGAGACTTCCCTTCCATTTCACTTTTTTTGCCTCTCCCAGGACAAAATTCGGGGGCTGAAAGGCAATGAGGAGAGGGGGCCTTACCTGACTAAATGGGTCTGATCTGGTGTTCAAGTTGTCCCAAAGGGAAGCCAAGTACAGTTCGGACAAGCTGTGTAGTCATTTTTCATCTAATGTATTTGAACATGTAAGTGTTTGTAGCCAATGACAAAGCCAATGCACTGCTCCTGACATGTCCAGGTTTTTAAACATAATGTTTGGATTTAAATGATAAGGCAATCTTTTCTCATTACATTGGTTTATACATGGAAAAAAAAATATGATATTTTTCTAAGGATTTTATTGAGTGGTTTTGAGTTTAAAATTTTAAATCATCACTGGCTCTCAAGCTGAGGAGTTGGAGTTCAGGGAAGGTGAAATATTTGTGAAAAGAACAATACCATTAAGCTGAATTTTTATTACTGGGAAATTCTTTTAAATTTTAAAAGTAAAAATTAAATTACAGGAAGATTAGGCCTGGTAGTGGTTTATCATCATTTAAAAAATATATTCAAGTTTTTTTAGCACCGCGTCTTACTACCCGTTCGGGTTATACACCTAATATTTAAGTTATATTAATTATTGATTGTTTGTAAGCATTTTGTCACAATTATTAAATGACTTTTAATTTGTGACATCAGTCTTAATTCAAGATGACAGTATATATAAAATGGTCATCAGCTGTCTGATTGTTAAAAATGTCTCGTCAGTCTTGCATATGAAAAAGGCATGGGGTTCTAAACATGTTCATATTAAAACTGTAGAATCATAAAAGCATTGGGGACAAAAAAAAAGGTTAGGTGGAAGTAATTTATTTAATTAGATAGAGGTGTCAAAGCTTTAATCACAGATTCTTAAATGATCTAAGTTACCGTATCTATAAGATAATGATATAGGCTATAATTAGTGTTTGTTCATAATTAAGCTACTTGTATTGGTGGACAAGTAGATGCATCATTATTCTTGTCTATTCTGCTTGTGGACTAAGCATCAATTTTGTCTAGTTTGCCGTTGAAGGGGATGTCAGTGTTATAATTCCAACCAGGTGTACCAAATGAGGGCTGTTTTCCCTTGCTGGTTTCCCATTCCTTCTCCCTTCACGTGGGTTAACTCCATTTACTCTGAGAGGTGGCCAGTGGTGTGTATGTCATAGTAGGAAGACCTTAAGTGCCTAAGTCACTGGAAAAAAAAACACCTTAACTTTTAAGTATTGACCCAGCTATTTCTCTTCTCCCTACCCACCTCTGTTCCTCCCCCTCTTACCCCCCAACCCCCGAGTGACATCATCCCTCTCACGGTACTTTCTCTGGGGTTTTCCGGTGACTTCATTCCCCCCCTCAACTCTACCCCCTCCCTGAAGTCAATGACTCTAGAAGACATCAGAATGTTGCAATCCTACCCATTTGATATTTTGCCCCATTTGTTTTTTTACTCCATTTGAGAATCTCTGAGAGGATTGGTTCGGATATCTTACCTTGATGGTGTGCACTATGGGTGTATCTTATAACTTGCACCATAGTGTAACAATGCAAGGTAGGCTTGCTCTAATATGATTTTGGTAGGAAGAACAGTATCTGTTAGTTACTAAAAGACACTAAAACAATTTTAATATATTCATATAGCAAGTCATGTTATTTACAGCTGTAGTTATTTATAGATATTATCAATACCCATAAAATAGCACAGGCCTGAATAATATGATTAAATGTTATCAATGTTGGCCACAAAGATATATTATTTGAATATTTAAAATTGTTTTTTCAACCAAAATCACGGTATACCTTACATGGTAAGTGAAGTGTACATTTTCTTTAATTCTATACCCAAATTTTCTTAAGAATGGACATATCTAACATTTATTATCAGTAACTAGATCAACTTTAACATATTCATATCATATACCAGCGGTTCTCAAACACCTTATAGATTGTACGCCTTGGCCATGACTAAAAGTTTAATGTACATCCAAGATAAAAAAAAATCCAAAATTACAGGTTTAAAAAAAATTATGAGCACATGGTATATTATTGATCTATTTAATCTATTGAGAAAAAATATATGTAATCAAAATATTTCAAATGTGACAAAGCTATTTAGAGAAAATCCTACTCTTATAGCCTTAACATTATCTCTTATCGATAATCATACTGATGAGTTAAAAAAAACGTAATTTTTCTGTAAAAGTCTGTAGAAAAGTTTTATACATTTTCTTCACAAATTCATTCAAAAATATAGAAAAAAAAGTAAACCTAAACATATTTTCAAATCAAAATTTTAATTGTAATTCTGGAGCTGATATATTATGAATACCAAAGTTTTTCAGTGAGAGGGGTGGGGCTGTATAGCTTGACACAACTTTTTGATGTCTGGTTGTCCAGTTGAATATTTCATGCAGAGGTCCGGCTCCAAATTAGCCTATCACGGTACTTAATTTTAGGTACAACATGGATGAAAAACCACTCTCAAAAAGATTTGTTGTTGAGAAAGGAATCATAAACTTGATGGCATGGTCAGTGATATGAGGAAACTCATTCAGCCTTTGCAACCAAAGATCTGCCAAAGAAGTTTTTTTGAAACTGTATTTGAACGTTTCATCACAGGACAGTTCAATAATGTATTTCGTTGAAAAGAAGTTTGGTAGACTGGAGTCTTCCACTGTAGAAAAAGGGTCTTGCATCCACAGCTCACTCTCTAAATTCTCATGAAAATATTTGCCAAGGTCTTCGATAAAACCTAGACAATGCTCTTTTATGTTGTTGACAACAAAATCATGAAGCTAAAGTTAATTTTCTTCTATGAAATTTTCTAAGGATGGAAAGAATAACAGTTGTCCCTTCACAACTTCTTTTGTTGCAAATTGAAGTTTATTTTTTAAAGCTTTTATTTTGTCATGAATCATGAAGGGTGTTGTGTGTTTACCCTGCAGACCTTTATTCAGCCCATTCAGTCACTGAAATACGTCACTCAGCCATGAAAGCTAGTCTGCACAGCCACTGCTCATTTGTAAATCTGTCACTAAACTCACACTTGCTGTCAGAGAGGAAAACTCTTAACTTCTTGTCTCATTAATACAAACGAGCTAGATAATTTTGTTTGGAAAGCCACCTTAACACGCATTATATATTTGAGTAATAATGTCATGAATAGGCTGATATATAATAAATAAACACAAATAAATTGGAACTAAACATGAATATATAAACATCACTGCAATATATCTCTACAACTGTGGTACAAGTTTGAGCAATATCGTTGAGAGAGAAAGAGTCTGTCACCAAGTCGTGACTGTTCAGAAAAGATGCTCAAATTACTCTAAATATAAGCAAAATAACTGCTAACGTAGAGGGTTGAAAATTCTCAGAAATCAGTCTCCAGCCAAGAGCAAATAGGGGAAAAAGATGAGTGGAAATGACCAGATACTGGTAGAAGCCAACCATTAGGGTTTTCCATAAGTCATTTTGCCAACTTTCCCTTGAAAGCTTCTCATGTACCCCTCGAAGTTAGCGTACCCCAGTTTAAGAACCGCTGCCATTTACCAAGTCATGTGATCTGATGCAGTCACTGTTGATAGATATTATCAATAAGACTACCTATAAAATAAAACTAATAGGATATCTTAATTAATGTAGAAAGCATTATGTTGATGGAAAATAGTGTGTTTTTTTCTAAAAAAAAGTGCTGTAAATGTCCATTCATAGGAAAATCAAGGTATACCTTCATCTCCACTTCATCAATGTAATTGAATGTGAATGGTCCAAAAGGGTTCAGTAATACACAGCAATCTTTTTGATGAAGGCTTTAAATATATTATAGCCTAGTCCAGTTGTTCTCAAACTACCTTTAGATTGTGCCCCTTGGTCATGAATAAAAGTCTAATGTACCCTCATGATAAAATTTCCCCAAATGACAGGTCGAATGTCACATGTCAGGTAGTCAAAGGAGAAAATTTATCCCAGGTACCTCAAAAATTCCCCACCACCTAAGGTTCTGTGTCATTTTTCTAATTTTTCTTTGAGAGTTGCTCGCGTAACCCTTGAAAGTCGCACGCATACCCTTGGAGGTAAGCGTACCACAGTTTGAGAGCCGCTGGCCTAGTCTAAATATACCTTTTTAGGCCTAAAAAAATATGTACATTTGTTGTAAAAACACAATAATTGTGAAATATTCTAACTATCTAAGTTACCTGGAAACTGTTCAAGTTCTGTCCGATAGCTATCTGAACATACAACATCTTGAGCACGATGGCGCAATATTTCTTTTTGTTTAGCAAATGCTATTTCATTGCCATCTTTACTGCCAAAGTAGATCACAGACAACACTCCCAAAATCAAAACAGCGCGCGTCCACACTCTTTGATATGGAAAAGTAGGCATTGGGCCATACTTACTGGAAGATAAAACAAGAATAACTTTGTTACATTTTATAAATTTGTTTAACATGTAGGCTTTACTCTAATTTGCAGGGCTAATATTGCCAGTAAATACCTAGTGGTTTAAATATTTGTCATATGTTTTCAAAATAGCTGCAATTTAGAATGTATTAACATTTTTTTTTCTATAATGTTGCAATTTTCAGGATAAATATTAGCTCAGAACTAAATTGATTTAACTTTGTTGTTATGGAATGTCATAAGTGAGTCAAAAATGAATTTTGAATTGAGATACCTACTCACAGCTTGAAATCTATTTAGAAGAACTTGTAACATAAAGCAGGATCAATTGATAAACTTTAACAAGTTTTGAGATTCTCCAACTTTTCTAGGTTTTTAAAATAAAAAAAATATGCATTTTCTCATTATTTCATATGAAAAAAAGCTTAAAATAAGCCTAAAATAACTCGCTAGTTTCAATGCTTCCTATTAAATTCTTGCCAAAGAATTTTTAAGACAATCATGTTTGTGCTCTTTCCAAAACTGAATAAATTGTACAAAAAACCTAAAGTTTATAGGCTACCTACTGGGTTATTCACGGCTACTTTGTATTTCTAAGAATATTGCTAAAATACCTGTAAATTACAGTCACCATACTTTTTTATAATTCACATGACTTTTTCAGATTTTCCTTGTTTACCATGCATGTATCAAACCCTGATAATTGATTAAAACTCTCTTATAAATTCGATTTGCATTTATTTATTTTTGTGTATCCATCCATAAACTGGCCATCGTCTTGGACATGTACCGCCTGAGAAGACCTTTTCACGAAATGAGAATTAAAGTTGTGCTAAATTCATATTTGATGTAATGAATTTAGTCAAGAGAAAATATAATTTTACATAGTCATAGTTACTGGGGTTTAAGAGGAGGATGGAAGAGGGAATTGAGGAGTGACAGGTCTGATAGACCCTCATAAAATTAAGATGGGCGCCAAAGGGGCCTGCTGGGAACAGTCATTGATCCTTTAGATTATATCAAAGCTATTTCCAAACAATTTGCCTTGCATGTGCTTGGGCTGTCAATGTAGGTAGCATAAAGTCCCCCAACAGATGGCAATGTCCTTTTTAAATAAATAAGAAATCCCTATTGAAACTATATATATATATATATATATATATATATATATTAGTTAGAGGTCCGACACCTTAGCGTTGTCATGTCTGTCTAGTGAGTAAAGGTCATAGATTTGATTACTGGCATGGCCGAAACATTTATCACTGTGAAATGTGGGTTCCCCTTTCATAGTGATGAATTAACGATGTTGTGTATGTTGTAGATCCAAGTTTATAAATCATGTGCTAATATAACTTAATCAGTCGATTTATGAAGTGCACGTTAAATACCTCAATTAAATGAAAATATTGTTGGACTTGTAAACGTTATGAATTTTATAAGATTCCATGCAGCTACTAGATAAGGTATTGAGGAGGAATACAGAAATAATTATTAATAATATTTTCGGTGAAAGGTGGGTTGATTACCACCCCCTCCTTGCCCCCCTTACACTCAAAAATTCGTTATGGCCGTAAAAGAGGCCAACTTTATTTATGAAAGTGCGAAAAGTGTATTTTCGCCTCCCCTCCTCCTAAAACCAAAAACATTCTTATTAACCCTGTAAATCCAAAATTGTATTTACAATGTCACAAACCATAACCTAACATTTTTATATATTTACATTGGTATACTTTCGCCATCCAATTTCTTCTCTTTAGTCTCAGTGCTTACAGTAGACTTCAAAGATTCTTTTGATTTTTTTGACAAGTTTCGCTTATTTATTTGCGGTTCTAGCGTACCCATTATTATCGGTGTAGTAAAATAATGATTATTTAATCTTGTATCATATACGTCAAGCAGACGACACGATTTAATTCGTCGGACGCATTGATCTGAAAACAACACAAACTAAAATTTATTTTTGATGAACCCAATATTTATTAATATCTTTTAAAAAGTATTTTCCATCGTAAAACCAATTTAAAATAAATTTAGGATCAACATTTCAATGAAAATGTCCCACTCCCTCATTATTATTTTCAAATAAGTCGTATTTTTGCTAAATTAACTATTTTCTACATTCCGGTTGGTAGACTGGTGGAATGCAATGGGCGCCATGAAATATCTTCGTGCAAAATTATGAACAAAGTTAGTATTGATTTAATTTGTAATGCATTTTGTTGCTTATTTTCTGGTTAATATCATTACTTGTGTAACCGTGTTATTGTTTTCGTATAGTTCTTAGGAATGTTGTAAGAAATAGTTTTAGATAATTGTGTGCAAATTGTTAAAATGAGTGAAGATATTAATCCAGAGGTTATAAAACGAACACAAGACACTTTAGGAAAATTTATAAAGAAGCCACCTTTGACAGACAAACTATTGAGAAAGCCACCTTTTAGGTTTCTACACGATGTAATTATCTCTGTTATTCGTGAAACGGGATTTCTTAAAGGTTTGCTTTCAACTTCAGAAATGAATCATGAAAATATTAAAGATAGGGAAAGTAAGGTAGTATTTCTACAAAAGGTAATAGACGCAGTAAAAGCAATTACGGGGGAACCACTAACGGTCAAACCAACAAAAATTGTAGCAGGTCATGAACCCTCTAAAACGAATGAACTTCTGCAGGCTATTGCTAAAGCACTACAAAATAAATCTAGTAGTAGTGATTATGTTGAACAGTTGAAGAAAGGGAAGTCAGTTAAACCTGTAGCAAACAAAGAGACCACAAATAAAACTAAAGCTGTAGTAGCAAACAAAGACACCACAAATAAAACTAAAGCTGTAGTAGCAAACAAACAAGTAGCCCCGACACCCAGAACTCAATCTCGGGACAGAACAAAAACAAAAGATATTGATAAACAGAAAACTCAAGTTGTTACTAAAAAGTCTCGTGTAAGTGATTCAAAAGTTAAAGAAGAGATTAAAAAAGAACCAGTAAATGTTAAAGAAAGAAAGAAATCTATTGTTCAAGAGCAAAATGATTCACCAATAGCCACACCAACCAAATCCACAAATATTGATCCATTGCAGACACCTGAGAAAGTAATAGAAATCCCTCCTGGGGAATTGGACTCTGCAACACTTGAAGAAACCTTAGAATCTAATCAAACTGAAAACCAAGAAACCAATGAAACCAAACATGTTTTTAAAATAGAGACTGAAGCTACTCAATTGAAATTACCTCTGGAACATGAAATTGAAATAAACGATTCACCGAAAGTGGAGGAAAATACTGTTCTAGAAGTTAAACGTCCACAGTCTGCTCGACATGGTAGCAGAAGGATTTCTGCGAGACCCACTGCAGATGTTAATAAATCAAGAGGTGAAGTGGAAATAACGCAAGGAGGGGTTGACCAACCTGATAAAAATAATATGACCCCAGAAATGGCCGCACCAATGATTGAAGAAATGAAACCAAAGCATACTCCTTCACCGTCACAGTGCCAAATTTCTGCTCGACCTGCAAGTGCTCGTAGATCAGCTCGACCCACAAGCGCTCGACCAGCTGCCCCAAGGGTTAGAGACCGAGGTGAAGTGGCTCTAGTGGAAGAAATTACGCCAGTTGTTGGAAAGGTCAATGTGATCACTGAAAGTGACCCAATCAAAGAGCAGGAAGAAGATGAAAATTTTGTAGTGCTGGAATCCCCGGCTCCCCTCATAATAGAAGAGCAACAAATACAGCCGACTGCTTCACTAAAAATCCCTGAAGAAGGGCAGCATGGCCATCTTGTAGCACAAATTTTAGAAACAAAGAAGGAACTAGAAGTTGAGAATCATCTTGCATCAAACCTACAAGAAAGTCAAACAAAAAAGGTTGAAATAGAATGGGAAGCAGGACGTCGCAGGGAAAGAGAGATGGCAAGTCGTGACGTTGACCATCTTCGCTCATCCATACAAACTTTGACACGAGCTGCAAACCCTTTAGGAAAGCTTATGGATTTTCTTCATGAAGATGTAGATTCTATGCAGCGAGAGCTGCAATCGTGGCGAAATAAGAACAGTCAATTAGTAAAACAGTTACACGAGGAGCAGTCTCTTACAGAAAAATCTGTCGAACCAATGAAATTAAAATTGAGTGAACTTCAAGAGAACATAAATGAGCAGTTAGACCAAATTAGTGCTATAAAAGCTACAATACTTCATAATGACGAAAGAATTGATAAACTACTTTTAGGAGTTTCACAGACATAACAAAATGTTTGTTTAGTAAAATGTGTTAATTTAGAGAAATTAGACTTGCACTTGATACTCTATATAGGCCTGAGTTAATCATCAAAATGTAATTTAGAAAACATTACAAAAGCAATAATTATTTATAAATACACAATAAATTGCTGAAACATTAATTAGTGTAAACTTATGACCCTCAAGATCCTTCATAATAATTAGGGCCTATGTTACAAGATTGTAAAGTGAACTGTAATGAATTTAGAAAACTTTACATTTATGTCTAGGTCCTATTTGAGATTCATCTAAATAGTATAGGCTAATAAGTAAGCCCTAATCCAATGTTTTAGCATTTTATTTATTTAAATTGAAATAGAAGTGCAGTAGCTTTTGGAACTAACTGAAATGGATTTCAGTACTAACACCATATATGTAAAATAATTAGTCTTTAAATTTTTAGAAGTTTCGAACGTTAACTGATAAACTGGACCAACTATAATTTAAAATTGTGCACATACAACCTTATTAATCCATAGGTATTTTATAATAAATTACTAATAGCATTTCTACATAAATGCCTTTATCATAATTAATAATAGCCAACATATTGGTGTGCATAAAGTAAATTATATTACATATATGTACTTATAACATTCCTAAGCAAATATTTTATAATGAAAGGACCTATATGGTTGCACTTGTTTATATTTTGTTACAAGCCTTGAAATTAAAACTTTAAATTCTTTCAAGACTAAAAAAAATGGCACATTTCCCCTAGGTCCCTAGAAAATTACCAATTTTAAAATTGGGACTATAAAATGTTAACATCTATTTACATATTTTAACACTTGAGACCTATTATCTAGTTATTGCAATATTTTCAAGTTTTCTTGTTTGCAACATTTAATAATTTTAAATTCATAACAAACTGTATAATTGACCGACCCTTGTAGATACAGGTACTGAAAAAGAAAATTATTTTATGCGGGCTAAAAAATTGTGTATGTACCAACCCATCTTTATAACCTAAACATATTCATTTTTCCAATGATTTAAGGTAATAACAACAAGATGTTGATTTTAAAATAATTTGTTTAATGTGTTGGCCTAGCTTGATTAGTTTTAGATTCCAATTACTTTTTGTATATATTTTTGTAGGAAACCTTGTGTCTTGTTAGATGTTATTCAAGGTAGTATATAACCCGAACATGTAATAAGAGGTGGTGCTAAAAAAATTATTCAAGAGAACAGCTAAATTATAACACTTTTTTCCCTAAAATAATCATATCAAATTGTTCATGCCTTTAAATAATAGCCTACTTCACATTTTCTTGTGTGTAACATGAGTAATAATTAATAATCAACAGAACTTAGGAACTGTTCATAAGTATGTTGTGTTGTGAAGGAGGAAGAATAAAGAGTCTCGAAATTGATTCTAGTGTTCTGAACTGCGACTAAAAGGGTGGAAAAGAGCTGTTTTAGCCTGTTTTGATCTCATTTCTAACCTCGCAGAAAAATGTCAACACTTCTTGTATTAATTTGACTTTATAAATGATTTATTCTTTTCAGCAGTTTATGTGATCAAATAATATTTGTACTTTTATAAGCTGACTAAGAATGAAAGAGTTAGAATTCTTTAAAAGGAAGAAAGTGTTCATTATTCATAGGGAAATAAAAATGTGTGCGCAAAGGGTCATGGGGAAAGGGGGGG
>CABFWO010001429.1:19485-88428 GCA_902155825.1 Timema genevievae | reverse complement strand
ATATTATTATTATTATTATTATTATTATTATTATTATTATTATTATTATTATTATTATTATTATTATTATTATTATTATTATTATTATTATTGATTAATCAAGTACAAGTTTTTGTTCATATTTTTAAGTGATTTTTCAAAAATGTAAAAGTTACTTTTTTGATTCTTTAGGTCATTTTATGTGTAATTTTTTACTATGAGTTGGTCAGTCAAAATCCGGGTCTTGGTCATAACTATCACGGAATTTGACAAGGACTTTTAATCTCAAAGTTTCTGGTCAAATTAATGACACATATTTAAGAAATGTTTATTTTATAAAAACTTTAAACTCGTGCCTCCTTCCATCAAAACTTGAGTGGTAAAATGAATACTACTAAAAATGGTATGTTTTTGATTCTAGTTAAAATATGAATTGGTAAAGAGAACCTGAATACAGCCATGAAGGAATGGCCAATTTTTATGGAGATTTGGCAAGTGACATTAACAACGATGACGATTCTCAAATATCCGACTTGGATCCAATTCAGGTGGCAAAAATGGTGGAGGTGAGTAAAAGTATATTTCTGAATTTTTTTAACTTGATTGAAGTTAAAAACTAGTTAAGCTAAAAATATTTATATTAATTTGATGGGCATGCGATTTCTTAAATATAATCATAAATGTAATTTTTTTAAAAGGCTAATCTAATTTATAAAAATAGATAATGATCAGTATTTTCAAATTTCCCTTTATTTTGTATTTAAAAATAGAATTTTTAGGCAACTCTTATCTCTGTTTCGGATAGATGCCAGCTGTATCATATTTCCTTGATTTCTGTAATTTATACGTTGGGTTTACTTCAGTTTAATTTCGATAGGGACAAACTTTTTTGATAGTTATAAAAGCTACTGAAACAATTTTCATAAATCTATATGTAAAGTTATTTAATCTGTAACTGTCACTTTTCATAGATAATATAAATAACTATGAAATTATTCTTGTACTACTTATACCTTCTTATCATATTCCTACTGTGCATACTAAAATGTATTTATTTTATTTTTTACAAGGACATGGATGATCTTGATGCCGACCTTTTCGGCTCTTCTGCTAAGAAAAAGTCTGGTGTGTTGCCAACTTCTATAGAAACTACTTCAGCTACAAAAAAAAGTTCATTTAAAGTATGTTGTTTCATATTTAAATAATTTTTTCTACTCACAGGCCTTCAATTGTATCTTTTTTTATTCATGTGTCTCTAAATAGGTGTTTTTGTTTTGTTTTAGCACCACATTTTACTACCTTTTCAGGTTTTATTTTCTATGTACTAATTACACTAATGAGCTAGGAATGAGGAAGGTTGAATTTAGAGGAAATATACCCACATTTGCGCTGAGAAAGAGTGGAAAACTATTTTGGCAAAAACACCCTCAGTACACCCGACTGAGATTCAAACCTTGGTCTCCCCATAATTTGCATTCTAGTCTAACACAAGAGTGAAACCTTAGACCATGCGGTCACTGAAGTAGGTAAATAAGTGTTGTAAAATATATATTTGTAAGGCAGTGGGGCATCCAGAAATTTACTTTTGAGAAGCCATACAATATATCTAAGCTATTATTGATACCGGTATGTTTTTTTTAATTGGTAATTTTAGGGGCACTTTTAATGTTCATTGCAACACATCTTCTGAATATCAGGTTGTAAGCTGGGTCTTAAAATTAATATAATATGTATTTGAGCCATATTCACTGATCTATATTATTGTACATCACAGGATTAAAGCTTTTTTTGAAATTATTTGTGATCTTGAAGAAGGTAGGAAAAGGGGAGGGGGACAAATGCCCTTCCTTTAAAGCTCCCCACTCCCCGTGGTGTGTATCTGGAGAAAGGAATAAGTGCAATATTGTTAGACAAAATCAAACTTTGTAAAGAAGTTACACTAATAGCTTCCAGGCTGATACTCTCACTTGCAAACAGTTCATTGGTCTTTAGAAAAGAATTAGGACAGGGGAGTACCATTTCATGTGATTAGAAACAAAATGTTTTATCTACTTTAAAACATGATGAAGGCAGGAGCAGAGTTTATGATTCACCCATCCCCTGCACTTAAAACTCTGGGAGTTTGGCGGGCATCCACCCAACCGGTGGAGGAGAAAATTTTTGAACTATTTATTCCTCTATAAGCTATTTAGAAGGTTTTTTTTTAAATAACCGTGGACTTGGGTTTAACATTTTTAAAACAAGTTACTGATATAAAAAATATAAAAAGTAAGCCTAAGCTTGGCTCAAAGAACATTGTTTTAAACATCCTCTAAAAAACATGTTTGATAGACTACAACTTGTTCAAAAATAAATAATTCATTGACATCCAAGCAGCATCAAGATTAGTGATTCAAACAAGCGGTTGAAACTTTGTTTCTAAACGTGCATTAAGTAAAAAGACAACAATACTTTACTGATACTGATGTTTTAAATCCTCTCTGTATGTCATTAATTTTCATTTTAAATTATGCCATAGTCCACAATAACTTAAAAAACTTACACAAAAAAATTAATACAAAAGTACAAGAACAAAATACAAAAACACAGCCTGTAGATTGCTTCTGGGAAATAACTGAAGATAAGAAGCGCAAGGAAATTGACAGAAAAGGCTATTATTATTAGTATTGAATTATACTGTGGTTTGTGCGATAAGACTTGCTGCCTACGATTGTACAAACATCGACTAACCAAACTACATATACATATTATCAAAGGGAACAATTTCTACACTGTCATTGATGTTACAAAATAGCTATTTGTAGCTTTTGTATATAGTTCATTAAAAAAAATTACTGTTCGGCAATTCTTTGTCCCCATTTAATATAAAAGTAATTATGGATAAATGTGATATTTACAATAACTTAAGCAAAAATGTACAAGTAATGAATATTTTCTTCAACCCCTGCGATGCAGGGGTACTTTTACACCTGGCTCCTGCACGAGCAGGCCTGCATACTCATTGTATTTGGTCAATTCATAAGTATGTAATAGCTGATAGAAGATTGGTAATTACTCTTGCCCCTCAGAATGATATTTTCCCCCATGGAAGAACATAACCTATAATGGCTGTTGCTATTACTAAAAATATAATTAGTACCCCAATTATTCAAGTGAATATAAAGGTATATGATATTTTATATAGTCCTCGCCCGATATATAGATACATTCTAATGACTTTTATGGTTCATAGTAGTCATCCAAAATTTACATCTCGGCAGATATGTACAATTTTATTAAATGCTGATTCAATATGAGTTGTGTAGTGTATTTCTGATAAATTGAAATGTTTTTATTCTAAATTATTTCATTACATACACATCTAATCACGCCAGTCCCTTATGAGGTTCATATTACAATGTAAGTAATGTGATACACCTAAATTTATGGTTTTGACATTTACATTGTGAATTGTATAATAAAGTGGGACAGTTGTTTATTTACAGTAATGATACACAACTGTATTGTATCTATATTAAAACCTAGATGATCCTCTTTATGTCCTTCTACATCTATTCAAGCTATTAATAGGACAGCTCTTCAAATAATATATAACATTAAGTCCATGCAAAATGTGAGATGAGATGTGTTTTAAGCTTGTTTCTCCTCTCGGCTATATGGTCAATGATGGTATAATTCAGAAAATAAAATGTCCCCACTTTATCTTTAAAAAAAACAATGGATTTATGACCAATTTTTACTAACATTATCGCACCCTCCGTTTACTCTTGATTTCACTACGGTGAATATTATAAGTTAAGGCCATAATGTACTGATTCAAGGTAAGATTGCTACCTTTCAGAGTGAATTGAGCAAACCTATTATTTCATCTTGACAATAAGGTTAAATGTATTTATTGTTACTGCAAACAATAAAAAATACATTTCATCTAATCATTAATATTATAAAATTGACCTAATATAAAATATATATTTTCTATTTTTAAAATTTATATTGTTTTTACCTTATTGTTCAATCTTCCTTTTGAAATGTCACCGTTTGCTCAGAGCAGTGACAAAAGTGGAGAGAAGCTTTCCAAGTCTCGAGTTTCTTTCGACTCCCCGAACAAAGTGGCGCCAGTTGATGTCATTGATAAAGGCAACAAGTTCAATTTTGGAGGTAAGTTTAGCTCTCTTTGAAGTGTAATTTTATGAATGGGAAGAAATCCTTGAGTAAATATAATTAAATTCAAGTAGGTTGAATATGCAATAGTGAATTCCAAAAGGATTAAGTCCAAACAAAACTTTATTCTCATTTCTTAGTTTTACTTAAATAGAAAGCACCTTAACGTTGTTTGATTAGTAATTTCCATTAGAGTATTAATATTTGATCCTGAAGAGTTTGGTTCAATCTTTAATGACTATATTGATATGAGTTTTTAATACAATAATTATTGCTTTATTAGGCAACTTATAGTATAATTTATCTCCATCTTAGGTTGAGGTGTATGGTAAATAATTAGGATTGTTATGTACATGCCAACGCATGTACACTTTTTGTGATGTTGTAACAATTTTACATACTTATATGCAGTAAGGGTACCACCCACTTCACTCGTACACAAAAACTGTTTTTTGTTAAATGATTCTCATAATTAGTGAAATAAATATCGTTAATTTAATTCACACTTCACAATTACTACATTAATCAATATTACTTAATTACATAAAATATTATCAGTCACCATAGTGACAATCAACACATCTATAAAGAGTCCTTTTTGAAATGTTTTAATTTATAGTTTTATGACCTTAGTCATGTTCCAGATCATAAGTCTATCCTACCATTACAGTTCGATGTTATGCTATCCAATTACTTTATTGTTTTTATCCAATGGGGCCAACCATTTGTTTCACCCAGGCTCTGCCCCACAAACTTTAGAAGTTTTAAATGTTTTCCTTCGAGCTTTGTAATATATTATTAAGATAATAATACACATTAAAATAAATGTCTCCAAAACTAAGGTGATAGTTTTTGATAAGGATGGATCAGGAAATGGTTGTCATCTTAGTATAAATGAAACACAGTTAGAACAAGTGAATGATTTTGTTATATAGACAGAATGTTATGTAAAAATGGATTGATAGTTGGTTAAATCTACAGACGGGTGAATGCATCTCAGAGAGTAGTCTGTGGATCATCGGAAAGAATTAAGTAGTATCGAAAGAGGTAAAGATGGCAGTATATAAAAGTGTGTTAATGCCAACTATGTTTTATGGATGTGAAGTGGGTTTCTCAGGAGAAACACAAAAGCAAAGTGAATGCGGTTGGAATGAGATATCTAAGAAATATAGAAATATAATATGTGGAAAAACTCATATCAACAGAGTGAGTAATGAATGGGTGCTGAAGGAGTGTGGTTTGAAAGAGAATCCAATAGGTAAATGTGAAAGAAGTGTCTTACTTTGGTTTGGGCATGTTAAGAGTATGAGTGTGGATTGAGTGACGAAGCATATATATATATATGAAGGTAGAGTGTATGGATCAAAAGGAAGGGGTATGCAATGTAAGGCGTGGCTAAATGTTGCAGACGAATGAGGTAAAAAGAAAAACATTAATAGTTTTAAGTTTAAAAGAGCATGTATGACTCATTGTATGGATGTTGTTAAAGCGAAGGGAGTATGCAAGGATAGGAAAGTGTGGAGAAAGTTAGTGAGGATGGATTAAGTACGGAGTTATTTTTTGAGCTATGTGTACAGTTTCTTGCCTACCCCATAAGGGAACGGCGTGATTAGGTATGTATTGAAATAATTTAGAATTAAAATATTTCACTTTATCAGAGCCATTTTCATAAACTACATAAATAAAATAAAATAAAACTTTTTTGTATTACTACTTGATCAATCTATCCTCATATTAACATTAATAACATAGGGATAAGAAAGATACAATTTATAGTAAATGTACCCACATTTATGTGGAGGAAGAGGGTAAAACCATTTAGGTAAAATCACTCTCAGTACACCCGACCAGGGATTCATTCCCTGATCTCCCAGTTATCAGCAATATAACCTTTTGCAAGAATGACACCATAGGCCATACTGCCATCAAAGCAGGTAACAATTTAATTGCCATTTTTACACATTTATTAAATTAAATATACAAAGACCTGCCTTGGTAGCGTGGTTAGTTAACGCGCTGGTTTCGTGTTGAGCTAGACTGCCGAGGACGGGGAGGTTTTAATCTCGCTCGGATGAACTGGCGGTGGTTTTTCCTAAATTGTTTTCCACTCTCCCTCCACACAAATGTGGGTTCACTTCCTCTATATTCAACCTTTCCAATTCCTAAACAATTAGCGTAATTAGTACTTAAGTATATAACCCGAACGGGTAGTAAGACACGGTGCTAATTATTAAGCATGGTTTACACGATGCGTGCTACTGGATAGTCAGTAAGACATTAGCTGTCTTTTTAACTGGGTGGACATCTACTGGGCTTTTCTCTACTGAACCCTGCTATTCACACGTTGCTAGCTGCTGGCTAGCAAGTAATACAGTAGCTGGCCTTCTAACCGGGTGGACAGTTATTTGGCTCTGCTGTACGGTGATCATAAGTTAAAATGACTGAAGAGTCTATAGTTCTTATTCATAAGGTAATAAGATCACTTTCTTTAATATCGTGTGATGAATTATCAGATAGAAATAAGTAGACGAGGAATAGGGCAATTAAGTCAAAAACACTGACAACAACCACATGCAATATTAACAGGTGTCTGGTTAGCTACTAACTGACCTGTGCATTCTCACTGCGGAGTGAGGGAAGGCCAGTGGACAGTAAAACAAAAATATTTGAAGTGGATGGCTAGGCCAGCTGCTGACCTACTTGCACTGTCAGTAAATCGGCTGACCTGTATACACGAAGCCAGTAGCTGACCCTCATTTACTGGCTCTATCCACTCGCAAGCCAACTAGCCTCGTGTAAACGAGGGATTATTATTAAATATACAAAGGACAACCTACCTAAACTCGAATCAAATGGGCCAGTTTTGTATATGAAACTGGCCCATTCAATTCTGGTCTAGGTAAGTGTAATCTTATATTTAGTGTAGCCCCGCATTAGAGTCGTAATAAGTCTGACTATAAAATTGGCTCTTAGTGTTTAGCTTTATTTTAGCTTATCAGACTTAAATTAAGGCACCAATCTTTAAAGAGGAAAGTTCCCTATCCTACCCACTCAGCATGTGGATCCTTTGTACGACTTAGGCTTCATCAGACATTTTTAATGAGTTATATTTGTATTTTATTTTCCACAGATTTTGATACAAATGACCCACTGGCAGATTTGCTATCAGATGACGAGTTACCAACATCCAAAAAGAAACCATCAAAGCGGAATGTGGTGTCCCCTACTAATTATGAGTCAGGGAATGGAGAAATATCTGTCTCTAAACATGATATAAACCCTTTCCAAGCAAGCTCTGAGAGGAAAGAGAAGTCCAAAGTCATTGCTGATTTGTTTGGTTTGGAAGACAATGCAGGAATAAATAAGCATGCAGCATTGTCTTCTTCTCATGAGGGGATTGTTAAAGTTTCTGGTGATACTGACATTAAATCCTCTGATTGGCTTGGATTAAAAAGTCCAACAAAAAGTTCCCCATCAGTACCTATTGTGAAAAAGGAGTCCGGAATCTTGGTTAGTAATAGGACAGCATCTACTAAAAAGGAGACTAAAAAGTCTGCTGCTGGTATAATCCCAAAAGATGATGATGATGACCTATTGGAAGGAATGGGATTTGTTGACAGAAATAAAACAACATCTACATTCACCAAGAAAGGAAAAGTGGAACAAATTAGCACAAAGCCAAAATCCATTTTGGATGAATTGATGGGAAAAACTAAGGTTGAAATGCCTAAAGTAAAAACATTAGACTCCTCTAGTGGCACAAGCAAGAATACTGCTCAAGTTCCAAACCCAATTTCATTTGGTGGTTATTCACCTTCTGTTTCAACGACTAGGGAACCACGCAGGTCTGGACAGCGACGAAACTCAGGGGCTGTTGCGGATCCTCTTGGGATTTTCACCTCTCCTACAAAAAATACACAAGTGTTGACTAGTAAAGAACAATCACTTGATCTCGTTGCCACGCCAAATATAAAATCTCCAGAAACAAACTTGAGGCGTGGATCTCAGCCTGATTGGTTGGGCTTATCTAGTTCTGAAGATAAAAGTGTTTCTCCTGCAGTGGGGATAGCTCTACAATCATCACCAAAACACACCTTAAAAATAAACCCTGAACAGAAGATGCATGATTTGGCACCTCTACCATCAAAGCCGACGCAAGACAAAGTGCCCACCCATCAACACGGCAACCTCCCTGAATGGTTAGGGGGGAGGGGAGCTGTAAGCGAGTCTGTGGTTTCAAAGAAGCAGGAGATGCACCCATCTTCTTTTCAAGAAGATTCAAAGAAGGCCGCTGATTTGCTTCCTGAGTCTATACAGACTGCTAACGCTCATCATGGTAACTTAAATATTTTTTCTGAATACTACATATTGGGAACATGACCATGCCCATATTCACTCATCATCATCATCATCATTATCATCATCATCATCATCATCATCATCATCATCAAGAACAACTGTTTCCAACCTGTGGTTGTGTCAATTTAGTGAAATTTCTCCATCTTCCTCAATTTTTCCACCATTATTCCTTGGACTTTAATTGCTTCCATTCTTCTCCTCTCACTGGCACATTTTCTGTTATCTGTTCTCCCATTTCTTTCTTGGCCTCCCTTGCGGTATTTTCCCTAACTTCATTTCCATCATTTTTTTAATATATCATCACCTTTTTCATCCTCATTACATGCCCATAAAATCATCTAAGTCTTGCTTTCTCTACTATCTCTTGTACTCCGACTCCCACTCATTCCCGGACAACTTCATTCCTTATCTTGTTTCTCCTCCTAACAGCTAAAATGATATTCACAATCTTAATTTCCATAGCCTTCACTTTCCTAATCTCTCTTACATCACAATGTATATTTATAATATTTTTATTTTTTCCATAAATAAATCTCAGAGAAGTAATAGTTCAAAAAACTCATAAAATAAACTTACCAAATATAGATATACACATTGCTGCTTGTTTGTGTGTGTGAACATTTTACTAGACTGACCCAGCCACAGTGTGAAAATAGTTGAAATTTATGAAGGTGATGTGTCCACGTATTATTTTTCATAATTGATTACTTAAAAATAATATCTACATTTTGTAGGTCAATTAAAGAATCTCAAAATGTATACCTAATATTTTTACATTGACTCAATAGGATTTCTTTTACAACCATAGCTGGGTGAATCAAGTACGCAAGTTTTGATATATATTCACAGATATCGACAGTGCATTAAGTCAGAACATAACATTACTCTCCGGAGCTCAGTTTGACCGAGAAACGGCAGCAGCCTTTATGCGCCAAGAGCAGCAGCTGTTGATGGCCTTACACTTGAAGCAGCACGAGGAGCAATTGGCCAGCTTACATCACCGGCAGCAGGATCTGCTGTGTAAACAAGAGCTCCAACTACAGGAGCTGGTCAACCAACAACTGTCGAGGCAAAAGCAGGTGGAGGACCAATTGAAAAAGCAACAAGAGAGGATAAACTTGCACATACAGGTGACATTGAAAATACCGACACTTAGATTAACACACACTGATGAGGTCAGATCCATTGTTAGTGTGTGAAACCTTGGTCTAAGAGACAACAATTTGAACCTTGTTTATGTATAGGGATTGTGTTTTCCACTACAAGGATATGTAGAAACTATTTATTAAATAATCATATTACTTAAAACTAGGATTGGGCCCCGAGATCCTTCGAATCCCTCTACACCTTAAGGATATTCAAAATTTGAGGATTTGAGGATTTGAGAAAATTTCGAATTCGAGACTCAAATACTTAAAAAAAAAATTCAAATTTTTCAAGTTAAATTTGTTTTAGAGCTCTAATACTACTTATTGGTGTTTCAGAACTTATTATAATTATCGGACGAACTTAACAACCAGGTCCCAGACCAGTAATTTAACACTTAACTGAATGTATGAATGTTATAATGAATGGATTATAAGAAAGAATGTTAACATTTAGTTAATATTTGTATTTTCTATTATTCTCTCATATTTATGTTTCCTCTTATATTCATAATTTTTTCCAAGATTCAGATTCGAGATTCAGGATTCAAAGGTAAATTGGAGATTCGAATTCGAGATTCAGATTCATTAAATAATGGTTCTGACCCAACTCTATTTCAAATCTTTAACATTGTTGGCATTAGTGTGTCCTAAAATCAATTAGAATTTTTTAATTAAAGATAAAGCTTTATTTAATCTTTAAGTTGAAGTATATAATCCTGCTTACCATATTTGTTCAATTTATTGTGGATTATACAATCAGCTAATCATTTTTATTTGAGAGTGAACCAGCTCATGTACTGTCAATAGTGAAAAATATCTCTCCACCCCTGACAATACTTTATATAAAGCTTTGTTAATCCTTATAATTCCTTATGATGATTTAATGTGACTATGGTAATAAAACAAGGGCTTTCTTTTAGACACTGATGTCTCAGCCATTATTTCCACCCGTCTCAGTTTTGCCACCTGATCCAGTGTTGCCTCCTGCTCCATTGTTGCCAAATGCCTCACTATTATCGACTGATTCAGTGTTACCAGAAACTCCAGAGGTCAATCAATCTCATATTTATTTGAAGAATCCTCAGGTAATTGCATAGTTAAGTAAGGCTGTAGTTTTTAATCCGTTAAATTAATTTTACATTACAGTAAAACCACCATTTCATAAAGATGATGAGACCAGGTCACTAATTAGTTTATTTCTGTTAAAGGAAAACCTCTTAAGTTTTTTAAGGTATTTTGTATATGAATTTGGAAGAAGGTACAGGAAAGGTGTATAGGAAACATAAAAAAAGGTATAGAACCACTGGCTAAATCATTATTAAACGTAAGGGAAATATACCAGTTCACTTACCTTAGAAGTCAGCTGGTTGAAACATTGTAGATTCACGCAAACTCTTCGACAAACATATTTTAAACAAAATATTTTGGAATTAAAACACATTTAGTGACAAAGACACATTTCAGTATGTGTCTCACCACAAACCTTCCAAGACAACACCACTTTATGTGCCTCACCAAGAGCTTTCTGAAGCAACACCACTTTCTTCAGACGCTGAGAGTATTTTATTTCAGAATGTATTTCAATACTTAAAAGCAGAGGTTGTGCCTTTTCAAAACACCAGTGTTTGAAAAATGATTTTTTTTTAAATGTTTATGTTGATTTAAAAATTATAAATCAGATAGCTTAGACAAGCAAGTGAACTGTCATTTTTTAATTCCCTTTTAACAACTGTTTTCTCTCTCATGTTTTCAAATCCTCCTGTTTCCAAGGAGTGTATACTTGTAAATAACGATTTCCATACAATTTCTACAGGCTGACCTTGAAGCGAGACACCAAGAGGAAGTGCTCATTCTGGAGAACTTGTACAAGCGGCACATAGCTCTCCTGGAGTCCTCTCTGGAACGCCTGGAGCACAGACTTCGGGGAGAAAACTCTCGGCTAGAGAAAGAGTACCAAGCCAAGATTGAAAAGTTACAGGTGGGACAAGAGTACTGACATTTGTTTATCACTCGGAGACTTTGTCGCAAATTTCACGCTCTCTCGTGAAGAATCTCAAAGAACGAAACCTAGGTTGGGAAATTGTGTGATAACAGCAGATACTCTTTTATAGGCAACCATCACCACTTTTTCCAATGAAAGTGGTGTAAAATTGAACTGTGTTCTTCTTTTCACTGTTAATAGTCTGTCTCAACCTACAAATAACGCCTAACTCTATAGCTTGAACCAAACATTGCATTATGATGTGGTTTTCTCACTTTATGTATTCTACTTTATCTCTATATGGAAAACCTCTTTTCGCTTTATGAGGTAATTGTATCATATTTGAAAGAAGGTATAGGAAAGGTAGATATAAACATATAAAAGGAACGAACACAATATGGCGTTTAAAATGAAAAGAAGAACACAGTTCACACTTTAAATTGCTGCCATTGGATAAAATGGTAGTGGTTGCCTCTTAAATAAAATCTATCGTCACCGCCCAATCCCCCAACCTAGGTTTTACTCTATCAGAACTCATCAGGGAGGAGTGTGAAACGTGTAACGCAACTTCCTAAAAGAGGAAACAAAAAATAAAACACAAAAGAAAGAAAATGGAAAATTGTAAAGAATTATAGGACACATAGATAGGAACATGTAAAAGGTATAACATAAAGGACAAACACAGGAAAAGGACATTGGATGCGAATATATAATATATCTATATGAAAAACCTTTCATTTCTTTCATTGTATTCTACTTTAGAAAACAGTGAATTTATTTTACCATCGTTTAAATAATATAATATAATCTAAAAACATTTATTTTGAAAAAAAAAACCTATTTAAATTGATCCCAATTTCACTGCTGTCAAGTAAAGAATGGAAAAAAACGGTCTTCTATGCGGTTTCAAGCATAATCATGTATCCACTTTCCTGGCTCTTAAAGTAATTGGGTTTGTCCTATTAGTTGCTATCCCTCTTTCTCATAGCTTATTACAGGTTTGAGGATTTATAGATTTAAAAATTATATTTTGTATTTTTATTGTATATATTTAATATGCATAGCTTTATTACTGTGATGCGCTATTTAATGTGTTTTATTTTGTTGTTTTTTCATTCACTTAACACACTTGGGATATTGTTGCCTGAAACTTCTGGTGATAAAGACTAAACAACTCATTCTTTGTCGGATAAATCTTCATAAAATGTATATAAATTAATACTTTCTCACTCTAAAGCATTTGAGTTTCGTCAGTTTAACCATTCATAAGTTAATGTTAAGTCTTTCTAAAAATTTATTTTTGTAGGAAGAACAAAGGCAACTGGAAGAAGCGCACAGACATAAATTGGCGTTCTTGCAGGAAGAAAGGTTGTCAGAACTGAAACAGCTTAAGGAACTCCATCAAATGGAAGTAGAGGAGCTTCGAGAACGATACACGAGGGCAGCAGAGACGGAACAAGACACAACTTTACAAGCGAGGTACACGTGAGATTCCATCTCTCTGGTTCACACAGTGCAGAGAAAAAAATTGCTGATTGATAGAACATGGTACTGCTTTATCTTCTACTGGACTAGCAACGTGAATAATGCACCCTATTTTCATTTATTTTTTTAATCACTACCTTTTCAGGCTATACACATTATATGATAATCACTCTAATGGGGTAGGGATGAGAAAGGAAGCATTTTAGAGGTAAAGTACCTGCATTTTATTGGAAGAAGAGGGGGAAACCATTTAGAGGAAAAAAAAACTCAGTAGACTCGACAGGTATTCAAACCCCGATCTTCCCATCTTTAGCAGGTCAGTCTAACACGAGAATGACACCTTAGACCACTCGGCCGCTGAAGTGGGTGTACTTTCACTGTTTATTCAGAGATTAGATAAACATGGATTTAACCTAAAGACAGGTTAAAATAATTTCTCTTCATTCTGTTTTACTCTTAAACAACCCTCCAAACCTTCAGATATCCCATCTTCCACAACATTCTGGCCCACCCTAAATTACCTGACCAGATCAATCACCAACAGAACTAAATAACATATTTTATTCTGTTTGGCCTAGAATAATGGTAATTTAGACTTTGTTTCTGATAACCAACATATTAACATTCAGATCTGGGGTTGAGTAATATTTTTAAGACTGAACGAAGCTTCAACATTTTGAATCTGATTCTGAACCTTGCTAGAATATGTATTCATTTAGAAATTCCAACTCGGATATTAATATTAATAGCCATTAAGACTCCTCATTGCTAAACCAATTTTAATATTTGAAATATTCAAATCCAAACAGACCCCATGTTTTAGATTCAATGGAATTTAATCTTAAATTTGAATCTAAAAGTCATACTTTGTTATGATTTAACTTTTTTTAAAGTTACCATAGATCCATAATTTTATTTTATAATAGAAACTTGCAAATAATTTACAATATGATCATCATCATCATTATCATCCACAGTTTCCTGCCAATGGCAGGATCTGTCTCAAACTCAATCCTCTCCATTTACTGTCATACTTCCACCACTTATCTTCCTCCAAGCTGGCCCGATACACTCTTCTCTCCTCCACACTCCCTTCAACCACCTGTCCCTGGGTCTTCCTCCTGCCCGCCACCTCTATTTCAAGCATCCTCCTTGGAATCCTTCCCTCTTCCATCCTCTTCACATGTCCATACCACCTCAATCTCGCCTTCATTATTCTATTCTGCAGGGGTTCCTTCTTCACTTATCCTCTCTCTCACTCTAATACTCTCCATACTTGTTACTCTTAGCCTACTCTATATAAATTTCATCTCGCATGCCTGTATACTCTTATCCTTTCCTGTATACTCTTATCCTTTCCTGTATACTCTTATCCTTTCCCTTCGTTTCCATTTGTTCGTGACACATTTATAAAAGATATATCATATTCACAGTTAATTCGTTATCTAAACATGGTGTGATGACGCTATTTTTATTGGAATTTTAAAAAATATATGTAATTCAGCTGATTTTTTTTTTAAACATCCTTAATAGAATCAAACAGCTACACAATAATAGTTTTATTGAAGAGTACTTTCACTCGGTATTTAGGTCCCTCAAGCTGCTGTTTGAGCAGTTAGGCCATAGCAGCCAGCAGCTGACAGATTTACAAGACAAGGTAGATCACCAGAAGATCTCCCAACTAGATGTTAGAGAGGTCACTTTGAAGGCCAAGGAGGCGGAACTTGAGTCGTTGAGGGCCAGCCTGGAGAGACAGAGGGCTTCATCAGATCAGGAACGCAGGAAGTTGCTAGAGATAGTGGCCGACCTCGAGATGAAGGGAGGAGAACAACGTGCTGAGGTGGATTCCAAGAAGTGGGAGCTACAACAGGAGTCTGCCCGACTTGAGGCGAGAACCCAGGCCCTCGAGAAGGAGAGGCACAGGGCTCTAGCTCAGTTGGAGCAGGAGAAGAGAGATGTACAGGTAAACCTGAACAAACTGTCGTTATTACATTTGAATGGATTGTGTTTCCGCCGCAATGAGCTGCTTAAGCACATGGCAATACACTTCTACGAGCACTAAAGATAAGTTCGACATTTATTTTTGGTTTATTTTAGTGTAAATATTTTACATTACCAAATTTGAAGAAGAAAATAAATTCAACAGTGTTTCTTATGCACTAAAACCGTGCAAATTAAAAAATGTATATGCATTATTTGGTTTTTGGAGACATGTAAATAAAACAATATTTTGAACCTAACTCTTCATTGGTGGCTCATAAATTGATAAGCACATGAAACACAGATAAAAGCTTAGAAGCTATTTAAAGGGTGGTTTTTCACTCAAAATCTAAAGCCGAAAGGGGAAAAAGGATGTTTTTACAACCTCAAAAAAAATATCCTGTGGGAACTCTTACTTAAGGAGCTGTTTTAAAAACAAATTAACCTTGTATTTTAGTTGCTTTATGTAAAGCGCCCTTTATTATTAATATTTCTGTATTCATATTCAACATATACTGTAATGTTTAGAAATAGTCCTAGCCAAGATGACTTCCTTGAATCTTTAAATCCTTGTGTTTTTCATATCTTGAAGGATATAAAGGACTTAGATATTCTAAACATTTTTAAAATCAAAATTTAAAAAAATATAATAAAAATTTGAAATGCATTTAGAGCTAATATGCGGTTTATTAATGGCTTATTTAATTTCAGGCCAAACTTAACAGACCTTTTACAATTAATTTACCATATAATAACAATTAAGAGTAAAGGTTTGACCCTTAACAACTAGTTAAGATTTCTATTCTCCTCAACCACCTAAAAATTTACTACTACCACTTCCTGAGACCCATTTCAGTGGTCGAATGATCTAAGGTGTCACTCTCGTGTTAGACTGACCTGCTGATGACGAGGAAACCAGAGTCAAAATCCTAGTCGGATCTTCTGAGAGTGGTTTTCCATACATGGTTTCCCACTCTCCAGTCTCCTTCCATGTCAAATGCGAGTAAATTTCCTCTTAAATTCTTCCTTCATCCTTAACCCATTAGAATTTGTATCATATATGCGTGTAACCTGAACAGTTAGTAGGACATGATGATTAAAAAAAAACTTCCTGAGGAAGATGCAATGAATGCATCAAAATAGTTAAGTGTGTATAAATATGTGTTGGTGGTTTCACTTTTATTTCTGCTCTATTTCTCTACAATTTTATCATAGTTATTTAATTATATGTTTTATTTTTATTAATGCACTTTATTTTATACATATTATTTTGAATGAAATTAGAAATGAGGTAAAAAAATCATAGCAGTGTGAATATGATAAACTCTCTTGCTTAGTATTTTTTCTAAAATTTTGATTTAGTATACGATTTAGTATACGAAATGATTAGAATTTCAAAAATTAAAATTATTTGACCCAAAACTTTTCCTCACATAAAAGATTTGAAAATAAAAAGCTCCAACTATTTTGCAAATATACATCATGCCTAAAACCACTTGAGGATACATAATGTACATATTAATCAAATTATTGATATAGTTTGTTTTTTGATAAATGTTCGTGACACTTTCACTATAATTTAAGTACACGCTTGACATTTTACCTAAATTATTTTGGGTTTGAACTAAATAATTGTACGTTTTGGTCAGGTGTTAAAGCAGTCTTTGATAGAGGAACAGAAACAACTGAACCGGGATCTGAGGGAAGAACAGTTGAAGATTGTAGCAGAAAGATCTCGCCTGCAGGCTCTGGCCCGTCTACAAGGGGGCTCTTCAGCTCTGTCAATAGATGCAGAACAGGTATGTTTTTTTGTTTACAGTATTTTAGATATCTAACGGGTCACTCTCTGAACCGACTGACTATATCACCACATGATAATTTCTATGATCGATAGCGAAAGGACCTACCAATTGTGCCGGCAAAGGTATTCTCACATACCTTTCAAGGTCCTCTTACATGTTCCAATCAATATGGGACCAGTGGTTTTACTTCCCCTTTGAAGGAAGTTGTGCTACAGATTTTTATTGCTCAAGAAAAATCTGTCAACCCTAGCTGGATTTGAACCCACAAACATCAGGGTCCTAAGGCACTTTACCCCAAGACCACTGAGGTCAGCTAGCACAGGTGTGAGGCAGGAACATGGAGCGGCCTTGTATAAACATTTGTTAAGACAATTATTAGAAACCACACCATGGGTAAAACAGGAAGTACATGAGATGGTAGAGGAAGCAAGGCTGAGATGGTATGGTCATGTAATGAGGATGGAAAAGGAGAGAATACCAAAAAGAATTATGGATATAAAGAAGGTAGGAGGATTACCACAAGGGAGACAAAGAAAGAGATGGGAGGAGCAGATAACAGCAGGTGTGCGAGTAAGAGGAGAATAATGGTGAAAGGATAGGAGATAGGAGAAGATTGACACATTTTACTAAACTGAGATAATGACGACAACTAAAAAATTTTCAGCGTACCCAGTCATTGTACCCAGTCATGATGATACCCCAACCTGGCTCAGAGTTTGATACATCTTTCAATCTATTTAACTCATACGGTACCAACCATGACATAAATAAGGTTATTTATTTCTTTTTAGCACATTCACTTAATTTCAACTTTACTTTAAAAAATATATTCAGAATTTGCATTACATGGTTTCACCAATAAAAATATTGGCACCTTAAATTCACATTTATGTTTAATTTTGGCCAATCAGTGAAATGTACATTACATATTAATGTTAATACTTAATATAAAAAAAACTTGAACCATTTTAATTAATTATTTTGTAATATTAAATTTATTTGTCAGACTAGGACAAAAGTATTTAAAAAAATTTGCAATAAAACATTTTCTAAATTATATTTAGGTACTGTAGTTGTATAGGAGTCTGCGAAGCTTCGATAATATTGATATTGATTCAATAATTATAATCAAAACAAACTATAAAAAATCAATAAGGTTTTAGGTCATTGCAATCCCACTATGTGCTTAAATTGTTAATATATTTTTTAATAATGATTATTCTTGTGAGGTAAAGAAAGTAAAGGCTTATTAATTATTACCATATTGATCGGAAAATAAGCCACACTATTTCTCCCCCCAAATAACGGCCTTTATTAAAATAAAATCTTCAAATACCCTATAATACATAACAAATGTGTTAAATTTGAGGACTGAAGATATATATATTGATTGAAATATTTTATAATCACCACAACAGACGGTGCTCTTTACTTCTTAACTTTGACAAGGTGAACTATTGTTGCATGAACATATTGAAGAATTTACATTTAAACATGAGAACTTGAAGGGACTTGGGTCCAAAAATAATTTAATGTTTTTGTTATAATGCAAACTATTTTTATTTAAACTAGTAGTTTTAGCATATTTAACTAGGATATGATTCAATTCAATAATTATTTGAAATTCGTGAATAATATTTGTTTTGATTTGAGATTTGATTCAAACTCACAAAATCTGTTTAGCAGATGTATATGTATAAATATTCATCTTCCCAACCCCCAGCATTAAACTTTTTTCTTTTAATATTTGGGCATTGTTTTAGCTTTATGAATATTTCATATGTATTTGATTCAACTTACCTTTGAATGAACAAAATGGACTTCTTACACCATTAGTAATCACCTTTGATCATTTGAGCAATCACTGTAAACACTACATGTCTGTGGGCTGCTACAAATAGGATAATATATTCTTCTAAGTGCACACTATGTTTAACTCTTTACATGTGTGATGATACGTGCAGCTCAAAGTTGAAGCTGAAGCCGCCATACAAGTGGCCCAAGATGCATCAAGGCGGTCTGACGCAGAGCGGGAAAAGCTGTTGGAACACCAGTGTCAGTTGCAGCTTGAGAGACGAAAACTACAGGAACTTGAGCGAGATATCACTACCAAAAAGCAGGAATTAGACACCTTGACACAGGTGAGCCTATACCATTTCTTTTAACAGTTGAACTCATGATTTCCAGTGTATGTACTATTAACTTCTTGGCAAAACCTCCCAAGGTTACCCGTTTTTGTGCCGTTCTATTGTCACTACAGTAAAATAACAATTCCATTTTGTGCATTCATTTTCTTAGGATAATTTTTGTGTAAAAGATATTCAAACTTAAGTTAAAAAGCCTCCAAGTTTCGAATCCTGACCAGGTGTATTTTAGTATAGGGATGGCAACGACGTATCAATATAAAAAAAATATATTGATTAATTTACAAATATATCAATATATATCTTCCTTTGTGTTTTGTGTGTTTTATAAATGTGTCTTATTATGAAAAAGGAATATGTCCGAAAATTTAAATCTATGTGTGAATGTGGAAGTGTGAAGAAGTGAGAATATATTTATATTGAATATTGAATATTGATGACATAATCATAATCATCATCACCCACTGGCTGGGTCTATTTGGCCCTTTCCTCTCCTCTCTCCTCCACACTCCTCCTTACCCCCTTTAGCTATCTGTCCCTTGATGCCTCCTACACCCCACCACCATATCCAACATCCTCCTGGACATCCTTTTCCTCTCCATTCTTTTCACATGGCCATACCACCTTAGCCGTGCCTTCTCTATCTTGTCCTTTACTATTCCTCATACTCTCTAATCCTATAAAATTTCGTCACACCGACCCTGCTGCTCATAAATCTCATTTCATTCGCCTGCATTCTACTTTCATCCCATTCTTTCATTACCCACATTACTGCAGCGTACTTCAATATTGGTAGGTAATAGGCGTTGTAGATCACTCCCTTGTACTCGTCCCTGCTCCACACCAGGCTACTCACACTTCTGACAAATGCATCCACTTGCCTTACTCTCTCACTTATTTATCTCCTGTTTCTTCCACTCTCCTCTACCATACTCCCTAGATGCTTGAAACTTTTTACTATCTTCACATACTCCCCTCTCACTGTCACGCCAGTTGTATCTCATATATCGATCAAATTTATCGATATATTTCACAAATTGGACTACACTTTAAATCTTGTGAATCAAAATAAATTTAACAATTGTTTATCTATTTTACTGACTAAGTAGATTTATTTGTATTAAACTTTTCTGCTCTTCACAACAGCTAAATACAAAATTAAAAAGTGAAAAGCGGCGAAGAATAGCATTACAGATCAGCAACCATCTTAATATCGCCGTTTCAGTTTGCCCAAACCAATTAAATTCATTATATCGAAAACAACCGATATATTAATATATCTCTTAGTTCTAAATATATACCTTGCAATATATCAAATGATAATATATTGATAAATCAAGGAAAATTGCCATCCCTAATTGAGGGTGGTTTTTCCTAAATTATTTTCCCACTCTTCCCTCATGTAAATGCAGGTACATTTTTGTTTAGTTATATATTACTCAATCTTAGGCAGTTAATGTAACTCAAATGCATACATCCCAGACTTCTCTGTTCTATCTATTCCTCTCACACTCTCATTTCTTATCCTATCTATTCTTGTCATTTCTATAGTATTTTGTATACATTTATATACCGGTGGGAGACTGCTCATAAATGTATTCATAAATCCCTAGAGAAGGGTTAATTTGTTCATAATAGTGTATTAATTGCACCAAAAAATAAACTGTTCATTAAAATAGACATGTTCATATTGGCAATTGTGTTTGGGCCAATCAGATGGCAGCGGCCACCAAAAATGAAGGTCTACAGGCTCTTGATGAAGCCAGAAACCTGGAAAAACAACATAATATTCGTGTGAAGGAATATCAACAGCAGCTGATGGAACTTAAAGAACGTGAACATAGACTAGCACAGGTGAGTTTCATGGCAATGGCAAACTGAAAATAAGTGTTCTATCCACTGCCCTCTCTTTTGATGTTTACTCTTTAATATTTACCATTTTAAAGTGTATCTATAAAAACTCAATTTTGTGTTCACTGAATATATATACTGGACTACATAAGGCTTCTATTCTTGTCAAAACAACACTCATAACCTCAACTTGAGGACGTTCACACAGTCATTCTTAAAATCCTTCAACAATAGCCATTGTAATTGGTCACAGCTATAAGATGGGAAATCACACACATCAATGGATCACAAAGTCCAAAAAACCACCCAACATAAATATTCATTAACAAGCCCATATTTAGATCTTGTTACAAAACTATCACCAGCTACATGTAACGATAACAAAAGCTCAAGATAACTTTTATCTAACCATATAAGTTTTTATTCTTAAACAATAAAGTTGGCATCACTAAAACCAACTTCCTGTTCAGTTTACTACCTTTTGAAGAAGCTTTGTGACATTGAAATATTGAATTGTTTATAAATATGTTTTATTATATTTGGAAGAAGGTACAGAAAAGGTTGAGAAACATATAAAAGTAACAAACACAATATGGCTTTTACAATGTTTTTTTTACATGTTACTATCCACCTTTCCTGTATCTTCTTCCTCATAAAGCGAAAAGAGGTTTTCTTTATAGAGATCTATTAAATATGTTTTATGATATACTATTATGTAACACACCTGTTTAGCTTTTGTCTCTATATATTTAATTCACGTGTTGCCATTAATACATTGTAATCATAACTGAAAAACAATCAGCTGTTGACAGTCAACATTGCACTCCAACCAAGCGCATCAGTCTAACTTTCTTAACCTGAAGAAGCTTTCAGTGGTAGTGAAAGCCGGTCATTAAAAATGTGTTTTTTAGTGTTTAATCCAAACAATTTTCGGTCTGAGCTCAGCTAAGTGTGCTGGCTGCCCCTCCTAATTTAAATCATAAATTTGTTTTTGGTTTTCTTATTTTAATTTGAGCTTCATATTCTATCATATCTATTTTTTAGTTAGTGACATACAAGCTTAAGGCACTTATCGGAAAAAAATGTAATGTGGATAAAATACTTATTCCTTAGTCAAGTTTTATCAGCGACGCCCATTCCAGGGTTAAGATGTTGCAGTTGATTATTCAAATATATTGCCTGGGGAAAGCCATTAGATCTCTCTTGCCTCCTAAGCTTCCTTGTTGGGGAAAGGGAGCCTGGGACATTGAAGGGGTCCCCTCAGAACAGCTGTTTTGTTTTTGTTTTCTTGATTACCACTAGTAAAAAAATAAGTCCGATTAATTTTGCACTCATTTGATAAAATATCATAAATTGGTCATCTTTTCTATGTCTAATGAAGTATTACTCCCGTGATGTGTCCATGTTTCTTCTCTAATCTGTTCACAGGAGAAAGTGGCCTTATCTCAAGAACGAGTATCCTTGAGGAGAAGTAAAGAACAAAAGTATTGTGCCTTTTGTAAGACTCTGCTGGAACAGCAAGTGCCTACCTCTGACAAGTGTGCCTCAACTAGTACCTCTTATTCACTCAAGGTAAATGGAAAAGGATTTACACTGCCAGCACTTTCATTGGTCAAGGATGCTGTTTTTTTCATGATTTGAGCGCTTTCGATGCTAGTTGGGAGATAGGAAGGGGGCCATACAAATAGGGGGAATATCATTGAGTATTGTGACAGCACTTCTGATGTTAGTGTGTTGTCATTGTAGAGAGGGGAGAGGGAGCGCACAAATAGCAAGAATATTGTTGAGTATTGTGATGCAAATTGAGACTCTGCTTTTATTTCCCGTGGAAATTTAACTCAAAATAGATAAACTAAAAATGTATGGGGACTAGCCTTGTGCTACTAGTCCATTGATGGTATGCCACTGGTCAGTCAATAGCACTACTATTCCTGTTTTAAGATTTAAATGGCCCTATATTGAGCTAAGTAGCCAATTTTAAAGTTTTTTAAATTTATGATTTTAATAACATGAAAAGTGAGACTTAAACAAAATATGTGTTATTTACTTGACTTCTCAATCTTTGATAAAGCTTCACACAATATGCGAGTTTTTTTTTGTGGTTTTTATTCCTACTTTTAATTTTAAAAAAAGTTTTTTCTTCTTCTAAAACTGCCTACTTTATTGCTAAGAATTTTTGTGTGAGTTATAGCAACAAATCCAAACACATACAATGAGGTTGGATTTTATGAATTTTTTTCCAAAATTAGCTTAGAGCAAGGATGAAAACCCATTAGAGTAAAAAAAAAGTGAACAACCATCCTTAAAGTACATCCAACATGGATTCGACTCCTGGCCTCTTAGATCAGAGTCAAGCATGCTGATACCAAGATAACTCTACCTGTCAACTAAAATTAAATTCTCAATAATCCATTGGAATCTTAAGATATTTGAATGCGACCACCAATATTTTTTAATATACTACTGTGTTTCAATCTTGGTCAAATTCTTAAAGTTAAAATTTTTAAGTTGGATAAAAGTGATTCTGGAGGCCTGACAGCTAGTAGCAATCATGTTGAGGCCATGAAAAAAAACCCAATCTTTATCCTGTGAATTTTAGCTTGATATCCTGTTTCAGCATTTCATTGACCCAGAGCAAGTAATTATGAAACTGACCAGTGAAAGAGAGCATGAAGATGATGAAAACTTCTTGTCATCACTAATCAGCAAATAGAAGTATTGTACCGACATTAAATGTGTTTCATAAATTGAAAGTGTTTGACTTGTACATAACTTTGATAGTCCTAAGTTTCATAAGTGTTTATGTAAAAAAATAATGACTGACATTAGATGTAAAAATAATGACTTGAATTTTTTTTTAAATCTCATACAAAGCTATTAATTAATGAAGTAATTTTTGGCAGTTAGTCTATGTTTATGTTTACTAAAATGTGATTTGTTAAATTGACTTAAAAATAAAGTTTTTTCAAATTATTTAGTTTTTATTATTATTATTATTTTGCACCGCGTCTTACTACCCGTTCGGGTTATACGCTTAAGTACTAATTACACTAATGGATTAGGATTGGGGAAGGTTGAATTTAGAGGAAGTGAACCCGCATTTGCGTGGAGGGAGAGTGGAAAACCATTTAGGAAAAACCGCCCCCAGTTCACCCGACCGAGATTCGAACCTCGATCTCCCCGTCCTCGGTGGTCTGATTCAACACGACTGGCGCGTTAGCCAACTATGCCACCGAGGCGGGTAATTATTTAGTTCTTTTTCATTGTGCCTTATTACCTATCCAGGTTAGATGAATAATGTAAGAAAAAGACCGCAAGGGGAACCAAGAAAGAGATGGGGGCAGATAAGTGTGAGTGAGGGGAAAAGAATGACGGAAGGAAAGAAGATCAAGGTATTTTACTAAACTGACCGAGCCAGAGGCTGTAAATAGTTGATTATGATGGTGATGCATATAGATAATTTTAAGTCAACTGTGCTCAATATTTTATATATTTATTATGCTGTCAATAAAACGGGATATAGGGACAGGTTTAGCACATTTTCACAAGTGGAGATCAATAATCCCACTCATTAAAAATTAATTTTATTTATAGATACATAATAACAATCTAAAATATAATTAATGCAAAGGTCGAACAAGGAAAGGGTTATTTGATATATACTAAAATTAGTCATTGAAAAAACTGCATAATATTCACACTTTTATTTAATATTTTATAACAAAAAACTTACTAATAAAATATTACATTTTTACATAAAATTTATACACTGCAAAAAGAATAACAAATGGTGTCATACAAATACCTGTAGTTACAGTTCAGCCAAACTAATATTTTTGTTAGTATAATTTATTAATGAATACTAAACTTAAAATATTTGTAAATAATGAAGGCAAGATAAATCATTGGACTTTATTAATGAGCGACAACTTTCACGATTCAGAGATACAAAAGAATGGAGAGGAGCCAAGAAGCTGGATTCAATAAATATGGGAGGGGAAAGGCTATCTATACAAAACAAGACAACAGCAAGTCTGCAAAGTAAAAAAAAAATCAGAATATAACTTTCAGGACATACAATGGTCCCCTTTGTAATTAAGAGGATTATAGGAGTGTGCTAAGTCCACTTTTTCAATTCAAAGCGAACTCGAATCGAATATAAAATATTCTCAAATCCAGATCAAAGTAGTGTAAAAAAATATATTGTGGTCATTTATATAACTTTATGCGCTAAAATTAATTGTAAAATGTTTCAATGCATAATTGTTCATAATATTTTGTTTTATTCTGATAAATCGAGTTACTGTCACAACTTTAGAATTCAATTACTTCAGAATTTGTACACATGAATATTGATTTATAATGTTTTTAACAGATCGAAATGGCAAAAATCGTACATAAATTGCCGAGTTTTAGCTGTCAATATTTTTATTGGCGAATTGTCAAAGCTAGTAGTTTTTCTAAGCCAAGTCGAAGCTGGTACTTGTTTCGAAGCCAAGTCAAAGTTCCAAAGCTTCGCACACCCCTAGAGAAGAATGTTGAATAATGTCAGATTCTCCTCTAACTATTCAAAAATTATATTGTAATTGTCTTGTTTTAATGTTATTTTGTAGACCTGTAGTATTTCTACTAAGTATGAAAAACACATCGTCCTTGATTTACTGTATTGCCCCAAAGATAGGCCATACTTTTTACTCAGAAACAGCCTTTGTAAAACCATTAGTGGGGGCTAAAAATCACACACTGACAATATGTTATAAATTTTGTATCAAGCCAAATTGAAGTTTGAATATTATTTGTTAGTTGTTATGGTATTGTAGTAAATGAAATGAAATATAATTGTTCTATACTTTAAAAATTATTATTGTAATTATTTTTATAACTTTATGCAATAAAATTATTTTTATAATGTTTTATTGCACAATTGTTTGTAATATTTTGTTTTAATATGATAAATTAAGTCACTATCACAACTTACAATTCAATTGCTTCAGATTTTTCCCATATTAATATTAATTTGTAATATATAAAAAAGCTATGAATGGCAGTTATTTAACATATATTGAGTATTTTATCTTTCAATATTTTTTATTGGTGAAGCTTCGTAATAATTGCCGAACCCAGAATTTTTTTCTAAGCTAAGCCGAAGCTGATATTTGTTACGAAGCCAAGTCGAAGTTTCAGTTTTTATTCACCACTACACAACAGCTTAACCTAAACTAAGTCACGGCCGATATTCTATCGTGAGAAGAATTTAGTGTATTTAATAACAAGTTCACATGGATGATTGTGTAAGGAAACAAAGGCAGGTACTGGCCAAAATTTAACCTAATTACGTGAATTTTAAAGTCTCAATAATAAGATATAAAAAAAGAAAAATAGTTAAATTAGACCTAGGTAAATATAGTGTAAAACTCTCTTGCAAATAAGTTTAATCTTCAATATGAATAAGTTTTGTGCCATCAATAGTGTATGGCCTATTTTTGGGTCACTGCAATAAGATATTTGTATTTTTTTAAATTATTCTTTAGGTTGGTATTAGTTTGTATTATCTTCTCCTATCTCTTATTAAAAATAATTGGTTAATAGACCATTATGCATCAACAATACCCAAATATAAATCATTCACAGCCTGAGCTTAAGGATAGAATGCTGGCCATACTGGACGGACAATGAGTTTGTATCAAACTTAAGACCTTCATGTCTTTTCCACATAGACAAGCTGTATTCAATGAAATATGACACACATACATTAAATTACTCAACAATTACAAGCTTCTAATTAGGAAAAATTACCACTGGACAGGTGTGCGCGCATGGACACACGCACCCACAAAATTGGTTAAACTTAAGCAATTAAAAACTGTCCTCTTTTTCCAATATGTGGCCTACAGAGGTTTGTTTACTTACAATAATAATGTCTCAAACAAAACATTGTTTTTCAATATGTAATATTGACAAAAACAAACTTCCCATTACACTCTTTCAATTATTTAGCAATATTAGACAAGTTCATCAGTCTTTCAAACTACAAAATTATAAATAAACAATAAGTATAATCATGATAAAATAAGCCAAGGTTATGAAAATAGCAGAAAAAACATGTCCTTTATTCCTGTGTTGCTCACATCAAGATAAAACGAGTAACAAATGAGCAGTAAATTCAAATCTAAGGCGGTCTATACAATATTTCCACATATTTTGCAATGAGATAAAAAGGCTATTTAAGGAAAACCTCTCGACATTATGAGCTACATTTTGTCATACACGGAAGAAGGTAAAGGCAAGAGGGATAGTGACATACACAATATGGTGTTTACAATGTAAAGAACAACACAGTTAAAACTTTACATTGCTGACCCTGGACAAAGAAGTAATGCCCGCCACTCTAATACAATCTCTAGTTATCACTCAACCCCTTGGACAAGGTTTCATTTTATTGGGACTCATCAGGACGGAGTGTGAAAAGCGCAACACTAACTCCTAAAACAGGAAACCAAAATATCACAAAAGGGAGAAAAAAGACAATTGCTAAAGAATTATAGTACATATTAAATAGATTATTTACATAAAAGACAAACACATAAAATGAATGAATTGGATGTGAATGTAAAATATATATTTTATAGATCTACATTCAATTAGTTCATTTTCTGTTTTTTGTTACTTATGTAATTAGTTCCTTTTACATATTCCTTTAATTGTTCTATCATTCCTCACCCATTTCTTTTTATGTTTTTTTTGTTTCCTCTAATTAGTTTCATACTCCCTCCAGATGAGTTTTGATATGATAAAAACCTAGATTAAGGGCTTGAGTAATAATGACAGGGGCGAATTTATATGTGGGCTTAATGGACAAGAACAGGAAGTTTATTGAGTACACAGCGTTTGTAAGACTAACCAAGACATATATATTTAAATATATTATATATATTTGTTAAATATATATAGTTTTAAATATAAAAGCACTCTTTATGTCCTGTAGGTTGACTGGGATGGATAATAATAATATAACCTTGTGTGATTAGAAAATAATATATATTTAATTTGTATCCATCTTGCGCAGCACAAAATAGTAATAATTTTTTTTACTAGTTTTTTTATGTCACTTTTTTTTATTTCTAAAAATTCAAATTTCCATACCCCTTAAGAAGGCAACAGGTTGTTTAAGCCCAGGGCATCATGCAAAGTATATCCGCTCCTGGATAATTATCAATTTTATTAAAAATGGAGCCATCACTTCTCTGTCCAGTGGCAGCAATGTGAATCGTGTTCCTCTTTTCATTTTAAAAGCCAGATTGTGTCAGTGCCTTTTATTTGTTCCCATCCCTCTTTCACATACCTTCTTTTATAACAAAAACTACTTCAAAAAGAGATTTTCATCAGGTAGATAAATATTATATACATAGTCACATTTAATGAGACAATAAATAACCTTTATAAAGATTCTCAAACTTATCCAGAGTTAAACGTCAACAAATTGTCTTTTTAACTTTCACTTATCACAAAACAACTACTCAACAAGGCAAATAGTCGGTGACTAATATTTTATCTTCATTTCTATCTTTTTTATGAGTTTAAGTAAAATCACTTAAAAAAATTTAAACAAATTTAAACAACAATATTGAAAAGCACAATGGAACTTTGTATTATAAAATATACACTATATTGAACATGTATATAGGTATATCATATTTATTTATTACAAAATGTATTATATTTAATTAAATTGTTTATATACAAAAATAAGAATGTCAGTGTCCTCTAACCATGTGTTGTACAAATTGGCGTCTAAAATGTTTTTAAATGGGTCTTCACTTCAAGAAGTTGAGGATAATTGTCCACAATATTAAGAAGAATTCCGTCAATATAACAGCGAAGCTGTGAATTCACTTCTTGCTGCTCTTTCAACGCAGTCCGCATCTGGAAAGCAAGAATGGTTACTTTAACAGAAAGAAGAGTCAAGAGTTTGTGAAGACTGTAAAACATGGGTGTAGGGAGGGGGGTTACGAGGTCCTAATCCACCCCACCCACCCACCTACCCCCAAATTTTCCCACGTTTTTTAGTATGAAGCTTAAAGATGGGCTTGTTTCCAACTTCAAATAACTTTAAAGGCATTCGCTTTTCAAAAATTTGTCAGAGAAGGACTACTCCAAATAGCTTCAATAGAAAGTTAATTAAAAAAAGAATTCCAGGCAAATATCACTCTAAATGGCTTTCATATGCATATCATATTAAAAAACAATCCAAGCGAGGATCACTTTAATTAGCTTCTAAGAGCATTCAATTCCCAAAAATTTGTTAGGAGAAGACGACTAACAATAAGTTATTCAAGCATTTAGTTTTTTAAAAAAAAAGCAGGCAAAGAACACACTAAATAGCTCCTAGAGCCAACCAAATTAAAAAATCTGGGTGGTGACCACACCAAATAAATTATAAGAAATATAATTTATATAAAAAAATTGTTCACTTCTTAAAATAGCTTTTAAAGGAATTCAACTTTCCAAAATCTGCTGAAGGAGACTACACTGAATAGCCTCTAGGAGTATCCAAATTTCAAAAAATGTATGGGATATCACTATTCTAAATAGCTTTTAAAAGAGTATAATTTTCAAAAATTCTCCAACCCAGGACACTACTACTCGTCTTTCCTGTTACCACCTCACACAAATAAAATTTCACCACTACTGTATAAAGTAACAATGTTATTTCTTAGGGCTTAGTAGTAGGTCTTAACATTGTGTCATAAACTTACGATTCTGAATCCCCCTTCCCCCAAAATTAGATTCTCCCTACGTTTGTGCTGTAACATCAAGAATAATGTAACAATGGACAATTTTTATTGCAAAACAATTTAGATAGATACCTACTCTTATTTATTCTTAAAACAATAAATAAAATAAACTTGATTTACTTTTATTACATAATATTATTTTAAGAACTAATCAAATTAAAGCTGGGTTGATATTATTTTGGAAATTTTATATTTATATTTTTTTTAATTTAAATGTGTGATGACTTGTGTTGCACATGGTTCTTATTTTGACCTAAAAAAATAGCACTGGTACACTAAACATTCACAACTAAAGTAGTTTGATATTTTAATATTATAATTTGAATCTGCTTTAATTTGATCAGAAATTTATATTTTACAGCCTCAACATATATTGGACAGTCTCAATAATCCAACTAATCACACCTCGTTGATTTATAAGTCTAGGCCTAAACTTTTATGTTAATGTGCTTTTCAATTACCATAAAAAAATACTACTTAAATTTGGATATAATACTACCCTATGTTGACCTATTGTAAAACTAAAACATGCCAAAACTTGCTTCACCACTTAATATTTTTAGAGAAAGACCAATAACCCCAAATGTTTTCCAACTATGAAAGGAAATCCTGTATCATTTCACGTGCAATATCATTCATATCAGTACCCTCCTTTTCCCATAACATTACTAAACGTGACAACCCAGTTGTTTGGCGAATTACAAGGCCAAATGCTTGTACTATCGGAGCTTAAGTCATTCATAAATGCCACCTTACCGTACTTATTTAATATAAGTATTGTTTTTAATTAACCAAAGTACACTTTGTTTACACTGAAAGGTAACATTCTTAACATGACTGATGACAGTTTGACCTTATCTTATATGCTAATCCATAATGGAACCAAGAAAGGTAAGATTATTAACTTTAGGTTAAATGAATTGCACATCGACACAATGCTACAGTCCTATCTAAAAAAAAACCCAACCAAACATGCTGTCTTTCTATATGAACAAACAAACCAGGACATTTTTAGGGTTAGAACTAAACAATTGTCCTTAAATATCCTTCTAGCCCAAACTTCAATAAATGCCCCATAAGCTTTCAATATGTGTGGAAACCAAAATAGCTACACAAAAATCATTCATTTAAAACAATTTTTAATATCAGTCAGAGTGAAAGTGGTAACTGTATGAGTTTGAAAGCAGTGTATTAACCCTTTTAGTTCCATGTGCCGATCTGATTAGCTCCGCCTACTATCGCTAAAAGTGCCAGAGCCGATAAGGTTGGCTTTCTAGATTTGCGCTAGTTCTCGCTTTACCTGATAGATAGTGTAGTAGTGTCATATATAACTGGGAAGAGAACATTTACCACTATTATTTTATATAAGGTTGGCAACAAAAATCAACCGTAAATAGTTGTTATTGAAACTGGGAGTTTAGTACATTTATAATGGCGGACGGTCACATACTCAATGTGCTAAGTGCAACGCCGGTTTACATACGAGCTGCATGGGAAAACATAAGTGTGACTAATATTCATACTGATGTAAATAGTTTCATAAACAGGTTAAAATGTTCTAAGTTTAGAAAAATATACCATTTAGATTTTCATATTATGTCATGTGAATGAAAAGAGAACAAAAATGAAGAAATAGCTGTGGCGTTCTTCACACACAAAACCTAACAGGCCTTTGGCACTCTTCGCGCATGAATTCTGGACTAGGCGTGGCACTAAAAGGGTCAATACTTAGTCAGAAACCTCAAGAAGCAGCTCAAGTAAAGTTAAAATTATTGAAAACACATTACTAGTTTTTTATGCTATAGTAAAAAAATAAGAGCCCTTTAATTGAGGGTGTGCAAAGTTCACTTTTTCAATTTAAAGCAAAGCCAAATCAAATAATATATAAAATATGATTTGAATTAAAGATGGAAGTCTTTTCATGTTTATACACAGCATACTTCAATCTAAGGTGATAAATTAAGTTTTTATCAAGGTGTGTAATTCAATTACTTCATATTTTTGTTACATAAACATTAGCTTGTAATGCACAAAACAGCTCAGAATTATGAGAATTGAACATAAATGTATATTTTAACCATCAATTTGATTGGCAAAGAGTCTCATTTTGTGAAGTGAGAATTGCTTTTGAAGAAAAAAGTCAAAGCTGAAGAATATTTAAAGCAAAGTGTTCGAAACATTGCACACCCTTTCCTTTAGTCATAATGCACTCTACAGTCGGTAAAGTGATATTTATCACCAGAGCCTAGATTTTGATTAAATATATATATTTTTTTGTTCTTTACATACAATTCTCAAAAGTAAATTAACTCCGTACATTATCTAATGTATTTTACAGGTCATATTTTGTAATTTTTGAATCCAAGGTCATTTTTATTGGTTTGCGTCTTTTTTTTAAAAAAAATTATTTTAAAGTCATTTTTCGACATTTTTGAGTACGGTAATTTTAAGATTCATGTTGAAGTATATTTTTTATACTATTGTTATTTTATAAATTCTCAAACATAAATTTTTGTAACCCATAGTAGTCAGAATAAGAAAATAATTTAGGTTATGAACTTTGTGTTCTCTTTGCTTAATTGCTGATACGGTTGTAAAACACACATTTCTAGTAAGAAACTAAAACTAGGTTGGAGAGCTTTGCATTGCGCTGCAATATTATATCCAGCAGAATGCAAGCGGTCAGTTGTTCCAAGGCTTTTCATTACATTTTATATTTGTAAAGTGTGTTCGATTTAGTCATCTGCATTTATTAAAAGTTTTTTTTTTAAATGTCATTTAAACTGTTGGAAATGGAGTATGTGGGGAAAAAGACCGCAGGGGAGACCAAGAAAGAGATGGGAAGAGCAGATAACAGAAAGTGTTTAAGTGAGAGGCAAAGAATGGAAGAAATTAAAGAAGGAAGAATGTTGGAAGGATAGAGGAAGATGGAGGCATTTTACTAAACTGACTCAGCCACAGGCTGGAAACAGTTGATGATGTTTTTTTTAAAATTTGAAGTATTTTTTTTTATAACTTTTAGGTCATTTTATAGGTAATTTTTTGATCATTTTTAGGTCATAAAAATCCAGGCCCTGGTCATCATTTTCCGTTTTAGTGATATGAAACATAGCTAAGGCAAGCGAGACAATCCTACAAAGGAAGGGCATGTCGCGTGCATATAGAGCGGACGACACCCATAGGCCTACACATCAATCACCAGGCAGCAGGAGAGGAAGGGAGAGGGGTGAGCCTACCTTTTCAAGTGCCACCTCGTCCTGTGCATCCCTCAGCTGTGGAAATAAATAATAAAACATTGAAAGCAAAAGGAGGGGTGAGAAATTAAAATAAGCTACATTATTAAGAGAGTGTGAGATTACCTTCAGAACATAAAAGTACCTATTTGAAACAAGTAGTTTTATAGTTTCTTTAAAAAAATCTGGGTTTTTTATAAATCCTCTTTTACTGTGAACATATCTTGTAATAATTGATTAATCAATAAGTTATTTTCAAAAAATTAGTAATTTTTGCATTATTGTACCCATTCTGCTTTATTATTGACTTAACACTACTTTCCAAAGGCAAACACAATTTTATTAATTAAGGTATAGATGTATTTGATACAACAGTGAATTAGTATCACATTTAATTTGTGTGTTTAGTTTTACATACTTAATTAATATTTAAAAGTAGATCAAATAAATTTTTTATTCAGCAAGCAATTTTAATTTTTTTTAGATAAAATTTTTATTTTATATCAGTATTATATTAAATATTAAAATTTTAAGTAAGAACAATGATTAAAATAAATGGTATGATAAAATGTTAACATGCTAAAGAAGGCTGTTTAATATTTTGCAGTTGGGCAATTTTTAATAATTTTCAAATATACTTATTTTGTAAAATTCCAACTTCTTTTAGTAACTGTTAAATCAGTTTTTTTAAATGAACTTATACAAAATTTAATCACTTTAAAAACTACACATGTAGGCAATTGACTAATAAGTGAGTTCACAAAAATAGTACAAAATTGAAATATATTACAAAATGACAAATTTCAGGAAAAAAAAAAGTTTAAAAAAAATGTATCTAGGAGTAGATCTTCACACCCTCTTATTAACTATAATACCAAATACCAAAACTACATAAGAAATTTAAAATTAAAGAAATAAACTTAAAAAAATAGCAGTTAAAAGCTTAATACTAACAAATGATATAAAAATAATAGTTTTGATAGCAATAATACCATAAAACATTTTATAGTGCTCAAATAAAAATATGCATATTACCAAATTAATAAAAACAATAACCCTGCAAAGTAAATAAATATAAACAATAATAATTTAACATGGAATAAATTCAAATTTAAAAATAAAAATTAATACTATTACTATAATCAACGAGTAATTGTATGAGGGTATTTACAATCTTTGTTTTATTGTGCTGACGAGACAAACAAAATTGAGTATACTAAACAAACATTCCATGCACATGAATATAATATAATTATTATACTCTCTATCTTTTCTTTAAATTCAAGTGTTTTTTTTTTTTTTTGTGAGGTCCGGTCCACAGCTAAGAAAAGATAATTCTGTACATTTCCATTCAAAAGATATTTATTTTTTTACGAGTCATATCAGATCTTTATAATTTTAATTAATTAGTGTCTAATAATTTTCTCAGCTTTTTTTAATAGAAAACGATAAAGAGATCTTAGCTATTCAAAATACTTTATGAAGAAAGCTCAGAAATTCTTACTAAAATCTTAATATGTAGAGACTTCGAGGACAGAATGAAAATTAAAATTTTAAAATGTTCACTCTTATAGCTATACTATTTTGATGACAGCTTTGGTTATCAGTGAAGTGGATGTATGGTTGAATTTAACCAAGTAGGCCTAGATTCATTTCCAGCTAAATGCATTCATTCCCTTTAATGAATATCTAAATAGATAACCAGAATGTTAATCGTGATGATAAAGATGGTTTTATTGATTACAAAAACTAACAGGATATGGACAGCCATTATATAAAGAACCACCCTTGTGAATAACCTTGAAGCGACTGACTAACCAGTAATATGAGATTGTGCATGTACAATTAAAAACATGGCATCCTTAGTGCATGCACACTTAGATAGGGTATTCAAAAATACATCATGCCACATTCAAGCTATGCTCACATGACACATTGTAAACCTAAATTTCTCCAACACCCTCCTACCCTCAATTTATTGTTAGGTATTTTCTATAATATTTCGAAGTACATGCCAGTAAATAAAATGTTCTCTCCCTGTGATATTTAAACTTGTTAGTATAAGTTGTGGATGGACCGAATGGTCAGTGAAACATTTTATACCAATATAATAAAGCTTGGGGAAATTTAATGTTCTAACACACTTAAGCAACAAGACTCTATTCTAGCGAAATTACCTCCTTCAACGCCCTTTATACCAATCTATGCTTGATACAATCACATGTCTTTACCACAACTCAACATTAATTGGTTAATATTTTACTAATTAGTATGCAGTTTGGTTACAACACCAGAGGGAAAAGGTGTCTGATATTAGTGACTAACCCATGACCTTGAGAGAGTAAACAAGGGTGTACCTGTGAGCTTAGTGTTGAAGAATACAAGCATTTTGAAGGGAATGAATCTGCTCTATTCCCCCAGTGTTTTTAAGAACCACCAAAAGTTCATGCTTTGTATAGGAATCGAACAAACCTACCTCTGATTGTGACATGGCTTCAAACTCTGCTGCAAGACTGTGGCTAGCGTTGACACCCGTCAAGAGGTTGCGTCCCTCCTCAACACTGCGCGTCAACATCTGAGCCTGTAGCTCCTCGTTGGCTTCCTGTAGGCCTGGTGACAAAAGAAAGAGCCAAGAAAATTACTAGTGATTTTCCAACTCGCATCATAACTTTATATTATAAAATATAAGTATCTATTTATTAATGTTCACTTTAGTAGCAGTATGAGTGAGTAAAATACAAACTATGCCAATTGACCAATTCACTCAAGTTTCTAATAGTATATTAATTAATATAAAATCCATCATGGTATCAATCGAGCCATAGTGACCGGGCAGCCGCCCTCTGTTGGCAAAGACAGTGCCAAATTATGTGGGTAGAGGGTTTCATGTGATCAGCCCAACGAATTTTCCGGTCATCAAAGCTGTTTCAGACCCACTGCTTCACAGAAAATCTGGAAGCACCAGGGATTTAACCCAGGACCTTTGGATATGACCACTAAACCACATAAGTGGTCAATATTTTAAAATAAACAATAATAATTGATTACCAACATCATAATTTATTAAACCTATGTGGAAACACAAGCAATAAAAACTAATCCATCCTGTCAGAATAGTTTGATTATGCATTGGAAAAAAATAAATAAATGTATCTCCATTCCTTTATCTCCTCTTCACAATTCCATCTTTGATCACCTTAAAGTTACAAGCTACATCTGATTTTAAATTTACTGAAATATTACTTTTATATAAAGATAGAAAAACACAAACACAAATAAACCCAAAAATAAATAAATTGGCAGCTATTAATTTTTGTCTGTGTTCTTTTGTGTTTTCTTTTCTTGATATTATATTTGTATTCTTAATATTATATTTTCAAAAATTAGTAATACAGAATTAAACTTTTTAGTTTGGTATTCTGAGCCATATGGCAGCTGATGGAAAAAAGGTATGAATATGGGAAAGACTTGGTAATGGTATTTATGGATGTTGAGAAGGCATAATATGATAGCGTGAATAGAAATAAAGTATTAAAAGCGATAGAGGAGGCCGAAGTGGAAATTTGAGTTGTAATGAGAGTGAAAAGCGTGTATGAGAATAACAGGAGTTGTGTTGAGATGGAGAGGTTCCAAGTAAAAAATTGAGTGAAGCAGGGAAGTGCCCTTTCCCCATTACTATTTGTAATGGTAATGGTAATGGAAATAGTCATGAACAAAGTGGCAGGAAAACTCGAGAAGGAAAGAATGCAAGCCATGATGTTTGCTGATGACTTGATGGTATGGTGGGAGAAGGAAGATGAAGTACAGGAATGGAATGAGGAAGTGAAAGAGTGTGGAATGAAATCTAGCATGGCAAAGTGTGAAGTAATGGTAATGACAAAGAAAAGGGTAAGCCCTAATAAAACTATAAGGTTGGATGGAGTAGAGCTGAGAAAAGTACAGAAGGTAAAATATCTTGGAAGCTGATCGAGGAGAAAGGTGGAAGTAGAGAGGATTTAATGAGATGAGAACAGCAGGGTGATGTGTTATATAGGTGTGTAAGAGACCTATTATGGAGAAGAGTAGTCCTCTTGAAGTATAAGGAAGTGTTGTGCAGGGTGTACTTTGTACCTATTGTAATAAATGCTGCAGAAACATGGACAATGACTGTAAGAGAGACTAGGAAAGTGGAGGACACGGGGGTTGAGGTTTGTGAGGAGCATGTTAGCTGTCACAAGGAAAAACATGATTAGGAATAAAGTTATACAAGAAAGAGTGGGGGTATAGAGAGATCATGAGATAGAATAGGAAGCAAGACTGAGATGGGAATAAGGGAGGATGCCAAAGAAAATGTTGGAAATGAAGTATGTAGGGAAAAGATTGCAAGGGAGGCCAAGAAAGAGATGGGAGGAGCAGATAACAGAAAGTGTTCAAATGAGAGGAGAAGAGTGGTGTAAGGATAGAGGAAGATGGGAGGTATTTTATTAGACTTGCCTGGCCACAGGCTGGAAACAGTTGATGATGTTGATTGATATGGTGTTGATTAATCCTGTGGTCCATCAAGTTTTAAATCTGCCACAATCAGGACGGTTTTAAAAGTAGGTCAAAGGCATGAAAGTTGTTTACATCAGCAGCCGAATATTTTGGCTATACATTCTTGTTTTTGGCTTGAATTCTGGTTGTTAGTTAGTCTTTAATTTTGTCTTCCAAGAGACCAAAAGTAGTGAAAAGTTGTGTATTGTTTCTCGTTTTAAGCTTTATTTTACCTTTTATGACATAGCAATAAGTATGTAGAGTGATATGGCAAGTCTAGGGCCTAGGTTTTAGGGGTGTATAAAGGGATTTTAGGAGTAAAATTCTGTGGCCTGGCCATTTCTGTGGTCAGGTACTTGTCAGGTCCCAAGGATGGCCAGTCTAAAGAAGTTCAACATGTAATATTTAATTTGTAATTGTGAAAGTGAAAAGAAGATGAAAGTGTGAAGAGTGTATGAATAAATAATAAATTAATAGAGAAGTTAAGTTTGTTTTCTATTAAGGCCTAGCATAACTATCCTCCCAGATTGGCTTCCTTCCGCATAACTTACATTAAATCACTTTACAGTTATATGTTAGCATTATATATATATATATATATATATATTAAATCCACCACTAACTCTTGTTCTGATGCCTTAAAGAGTCTATCTGTGACTGCAATTCTTGGACGCGAGAGGTCAAGTTAAGGTCATCGCAAGTCCCGGCCCCTCTCTCTGCTTTCAGCTGTTCCAACTCTCTGCTCATCTCTTCCACCAACTATCCAAGAGAGACAAAATATTTTAGTCAATGGTAAATTATGGTTAGACACATATTTGAAAGACCCACCAAAAAAAAACAACATATATGATTCAAGCTGTGGTGTGGTCAGTGTTCCAAATAAACTTTTATATAGGTTGTGTCAACAACTACAATAAAAAAAGACAACACTTTTTTGGCCTTGTATTCCACTACTTGTTTGGATTGTAAGCATGTGTGCTTATTATATACTAACTACACTAGTGTGTTAGGGATGAGGGGGGTTCAATTTAGAAAAAAGTGTATCTGCATTTGTGTAGTGCGTGAAAATGTTTATGAAAAACCACTCACAATACACCCAAACAAAATTCGAAACCTGATCTTCCTGTCATTGACAGTTTTGTCCAGTGCGACAGAGCATATGACAAAATATTTAAGGACTCCTTAACTAGGTAAGGATAATGAAGGACGTTATATTTGTAAAGCGGTGCAAACAAATTATGATGACGTTTAGAAATAAAATGTTGTGTTTGTTGGCAGAAATCGTGGAAAATATTATTTTGTTTGTGCATACTACAAAGTGAATTCTGTTGTATTTCCTGTTAATTGCTCTTCAAAACCTTTTTTCTCTCTAAATTAGGCTGCCAATAAAATGTAATTTTGCATTTTATGCTAGTTATAAAAATTTTAATAAGTGTGTTTATTTAAAGATGGGCGAGTCCCCTTTTCTTCAAATCTGAGTCTTTTAACTAATACACTCAAATATGAATCTATTTCAATGTTAGCATATTTTTTGCTTAAGTTGGTTGTAAAAAATCAAATTTGTTATTCTTCAAGATTCAAAGATGTCTTGTGTTTTGTTTTCTCAGATCTTGTTTGTAAATTTGAATGTTCATGATCTCACCTGTACGTCTGCCTTCCTGTCCCGGGATGTGTCTTCCCTTATCCTCCTTTCCAGTTCTCTCAGCTCCTTATTCTCCACCTGGAAGGAGGCTATCTTTATTTCCGCCTCCCCCAGCTTCTCCTCCACCATAGCTTTCTCATAGCGCAGGCGCTCCACCTGTGATCGTAAGCGAGAAGTTTCGTCTCTCATACTCGCCCCTTCAAGCTCCAAGGTCTGCAACCTGAACAACAAATAAAAACCCACACATTCCTTACAGTTTTGATAAAACTTCTCAATCTGAAATCAAATTTTAAAATAATTAATACCCAAAATCATGGTTATTATTGGTTTAATTTAAGGGATGAGATAGATGGTTTATATAAAATGCACCCACATCATATTTAGAAAAGGAATAGAAAAATCACCCCCATGCACCCATCCAAGATTCAAACCTATACCTATGTGTGACAAATTTTAATCAAACATTAGGTGTTTAATGTTTACTTGCAGTCTAGTTTACCAGAATATTGTTTTACTAATCACTTAGTATGAAAACATCTGTTGTACCATGGTTGCAACACAGGTTATTCAAGAGCAGGGACCATATGTGACACAGGTTATTCAAGAGCAGGGACCATATGTGACACAGGTTATTCAAGAGCAGGGGACAAATGCGACACAGGTTACTCAAGAGCAGGGGACAAATGTGACACAGGTTATTCAAGAGCAGAGGACAAATGCGACACAGGTTATTCAAGAACAGGAGCCTAATGCAGCACAGGTTATTCAAGAGCAGAGGACAAATGCCACCGGTTACAATAAGAAGTTGTGGTAGTGAAAAATAAAATATACAAAAGCTCAGGCTTTTTATTTATGTTATGTTAACAAATAGAAATTAAAAGATGTATTTATACATTTTTTGGTAAGTTAGGTTAGGGGTTGTACATGGTACAAGGTCCAGTGAACGGCAGGGTTGCAATTTGTACCTCCCGTCAGGTTATCAGCCGCAATTGGTTTCCAACCTTTCAAAAATCAGCTTGTTGACTTGTTTTTGGTATTTTAACACCTCAATTGATAGCGCTGTTGCACACAAGAAATCAATGGGAGATTTAAGACACACACACAAACACACTATTAGAAGCTCTGATCCTCGCCATGTGGCCTTGCTCTCGGAATGTCAAGTGGCCGTTTGCCAAATCGAGCCTTGAGCCACAATCAATCATTGGACTAAAACTTGTGCAACTGCCTTAGCTTTAAAGTATAGGCCCCACAAAGATTGCTAAACGAGGCTTGATAAACAATTTTAGTTTAATTATTCATCAGGCACTACCTAGGGGTTACACGAAGGTGAATAACAATATCAACCACCAATTTAGTTCAATTAAGAGTGAGAAAATTAAAATAAAAAACACTAACAAAGTAATGTGTCTATTTATCCAATACAAGCTTGTTCATTTATTTAATTTTTCAGTAAGCCATTTTTAGTGAAATAAAAAATAGTGTTTTTAAATACTCTATGTAAGTAATTAATTATTATAAATTCAATATTTTTTTTCATTTAAAGTATTTTATGTGCACTTTCCGAACCAACTTATTAATCAACGCACGAAAATTTCCGTGAGGGAGAGCGAAAGGGCCTGCCAATTTTGCCTGGAAAGATATTTTCACGTTCCCTCCAGAGTTATTTTACATGCCAAAATTGACATGGGAGCGACTGCTTTATTTCCCCTCTGAAGGAAGTTGTGCAACGGATTTTTATAACTCGAGAAAAATCCACTGACCCCGACTGGGTTTGAACCGCAAACATTAGTTCAACTATAAATACAACTAAGTGACAATCTCATACTATCCACTTAAGTTAGATTTAGTTTAGAGGCATTACTACTATAATGTGGCACCCAATCTTATTTGGTACACAAGGTAAACAAAGAAAAGAGGGAGGGAAAGGTTCTTGCAACTTGCGCAACATATCCGCACATTAAATGTGTTTAAATGAATCGATGACGTTTTAGTATGTTCTTACGTTAAATAAATGCATGTAAATGTAAAAAAAAAATAATTAAAAAGTGTCATCATGTCTGACTACTCATTCAGGTTATATGCACCAATTCTAATTATGTGTGTCGAGAGTTGAGGAAGGCTGTATTTAGAGGGAAAGTATCCACATTTGCATGGAAAGAGAAACAAACCTTTTGTACACCTGACCAGGATTAGAACCCTACTCTCCCCATCATCGCTAGTCAAGTATATTACAAATGTGACACCTTAGACCATTTTACCACCGGAGCAGGTATATTTTACTGGGTTATTTAATCACCACATCTTACTACTCACATTTGCGTGGAAGGAGAGTGGGAAACCATTTGGGGAAAACCACCCTCAATAGATACATTCGGGAATTGAATCCCAATCTACCTGTCATCAGCTGGACATTCCAACACTTCCGACTATTTGGTCACCTAAGCGGGGTTTTTTTTCTTCAGTAAGTTATATTCATAAATAAATTTTGAGTACCAAATAAACCTGTTGAAATAAATGATAATAATATTTGGTGAGAGTTGGAAGACAGGCAAAGTAATGGAAAAAGTACTTAATTATCTTGGAAATTGACCGATTGCTTATAGAACTTTCCTGCACATTTAACCTCTTGTGTTTAGAGTATCATTATACTAATATTATTGTTATTTTTAACTTTTTATTTCAGTTGCATGCAAACTATACCCAATCTATGGTAGGAATGTAAGTTAGTGACAGATAGCAGAAGGTTCTTTATTACAAACATTGGCTGAAAGTCACTATTTGGAAATAATAATTATTTTCGCAGTAATACTATGTTATCAATAATTATTTCCAAATAAGTCGATATTGGTTACTTTCAGCCAATGTTAACAATAAAGAACCTTATGAGAGGTTACCACCTCTCCTACCGTAGACAGGGTATGTTATTGCAGCAATTATTTTCAAGTCTCAGACTCCAAAATTATAGTTTGAAAATGACCAGTCAAAATAAAAGATAAATGTTTTGTAAGTGGTATTGAATCTTGAATAGGTATGTTTGTAGAGTAGATAAAAGAAACCTCCTCACCTGATGTTACAGTTCTCTATCTGGAGTTGTTTTTCCCTCTCAACTCGCACCATCAGTTCCCTGTTTCTCCTCTGTTCCTCTTCCAAACGTTCCTCGGCTCGTAGCTCTGCTTCCCGGAGTTGCTCTTCAAGCATGTGGACCCTAGCAGGGGAACAACAGACGTAAGTAATCAGATAGATGATTTTTAGAAATAAATATTTTTCAATCCCCATGGAAGGTTTGGAGATTTCATATGTTAGAAGATGTGAAATTCCAATAGGGTTTTAGTAAATTCTGGCAAATAGCAGCTTACCCCAATCCAACTTAAGCAGAGGAGTCCAGCCAAACTATGATTTTAGGAATGATGAGATTATATTTATAGGAAGTGTAACAGCATTTGTGTGGAGGTAAAGTGGAAAACCATTTTGGAAAAGCCACCCTCAGTACACCTGACCGAGATTCGAACCTCAATATCATCATCGGAAGTCTAGTCTACTGCGAGAATAGTGTGTTAGACCACGCGGCCACCGAGGCGGGTTTTAAGTATATTACAAATATTTTTTTTATTAAGATCACAACATAATGTAATAATATTTTTACACATATACACATTTTGAAATTGTATCACCTTATTAAAGGGGTTAAAGGAATGGGTTATTGAGAAAAGTGATCATCTAAGTTAGATTTCAGTGACTGAGCCATTTAAAGATCAACCTTATACCAGTGCAGTTCAAAATAGTTGTTAACACACATTCTTTTCTTTTAGTTTCTTCTTCCTTTGAAGACATAATCTAAAGCACACGAGCATAAAACTTGACTCAACTTTGGCTAAAGACACGCAGTATAGGGGGTGGAAAAACTATACAAGGATCATGTGTTGATTTTGAGAATTGCGATTAATGCGCTCAAAAGGGACAACTGTGTTAAAAAGAAATTCGCGGTGAGTAATGAATGAAACAAAAATATTATTTTGACTATTGTAAATAATAGTTGCATACCTTCTTTAGCTAATATGTAAAATTTCCAGAAATTAGTACTTTTTATTTACTCTGAAAGGAAGCAAGTTTTATAACTTACACCCTGATTTTGGTTGGAAGAACAGTAGAGAAAATTCAAACATATTTATTTGCGACCAATATTAATAACATTTTACTTTGTCATTTGTGTTATTTTATAGGTATTGATAATATCTATAAAAAGTGACAGCTGCAGATAGCATCACTTGATGAATGAAAATATTAAAATTGTTTTATTAACTAACTTCTACTGTTTCTTCCTATCAAAATCATACTATAGTTTATAGGGCCATAGTGTAATCCACCATGATAAACAGAGCATAAATGAATGAAGGGAAAATAAAACCTCTGCCAAGTGGCACATCGAGGTATATTTATTGGTGCCCTATGCAGATGATATTAGATTCCCCTCTTCCCCAAATAATATTCCACCCATCGAGTATGACGGCTAGCTTTTAGGCAATCAATAGTATACAAATTTAAAATATGTTAACACACTTGACAGGTCACAGCCTACATCAATTTCTAGTGATGAGTCATTCGCTGGCTAGTAGTACATCCTTGATACCGACCTAATCAAACAAGTTGATTAACAGATGAACTCTGACCTGCGCAGTATCAGCTTATTGGTCTGAAACTTATATTAGTTAGGAACTCAACCATTCTAATCCTGTAATGGTAAGTGTGAAAGAGAGATATATATACCAAGTGGAAACCATCCATATAAGACCAATTAAGGAAAATTAATAATAATATAATTTTCATGGTCTGAAGGTATCCTTCGCCTGAAGCTACCCGGGTCAAATGTCCCTCTTTATTACAGCACTGTACATATCCTTGGTAACTTTTCAAATGATTGAATTTATGATTAGAAAATAAAAATGAAGATCCAAATTTAAAGAAATTTTTTTTTTAATTTATATAACTAGAGATGAAATAAGCAAAACCTTTCAACAAAATATAGACATAAACATATATTAAGAAGCTTGGGAACTAAAATAATATTTAAAATGAAAGATTTAATATAAACTAAGTTACTAAAGTGTCAATGTATCCAATGAAGGAACTTTTTAGAGTGAAAGAGGGAGTCATGTCTGCTCATGACATATTATGTAAAAGCTGACAATTTTGTTTAAGCAAATTACCTTTTTTTTACTCCTTAACAAAAGGTGTTGAATGGAAGATACTCTATTTAAAAGAAAAGTTACATCAAAATCTACATTTTGTGATAGAACCTTGTCTGAAGCATAGAGCCTCAACAATCATAACTAGAGCAAATAATGGAATTGTTTGTAAAAAATACTCAATACTTCTTAAGGCAACTAAGCACTTTGCAGTTCCCACTTACGACTTCCACTAAACTTTATTGAATGGATTATAGTTTGCTATGTTTTTGTATATTTTCCGATATGGCTGGTTGACAAATTGTGGAGTTGTTGAATCTTCCATCCCTTACCACTTCAATAAGTCTTTCTTTGACTTGAAAAATTAAGATTCAGTTCGAGTCCCAAGTGGCTCCCCTAGGAATTGTTTCCCACATTATGATTTTCCCATCCTTTCTACAGGCAAGCGCTGGTGCTTTCCTTAGAAGTAACCTTCCTAATCCTGTGTTACTAAATCAGTATAAATTACAGAAACAGGCAGTAATATCAAAAAACTAATCAAGTCATTCCAGTGATGATGGGAAGAAATGAAAAGGCCACAGAGAAGTCATCGTACCTGGCTTGCAAAGCGGCGCTGTCCTGCTTGGCGCGGGTGTATCTGTCGTCGGTGTTGGTCTGATTGTCAGCCAGGCAGCTCACCTGCTGCTGCAGCATCTGCACCTACGCACACAATACACGACACATTACATTCATACTTCCATTTGGTAGGTGAGTACATACCCCTATCATCACGAACCTGTGCCATGCTGGAAACTGACAGAGAAAAATCTTATTTCATTTCCATCAGAAATTTGCAAATTAAAAGTGCCTGACGGCCACAATTTGATCCACGAGTCTCATTTTTGTCAAGTTATGCGAGAACAAGTATTTTATTGGGAACTAAATAACAAGGGGTAGTTTAAACCTTTTTTTAATAACACATTAAAAGATCTTTCCTACTAAAATATACTAACGTTGATAAGTCAATATAGTACAGCAGATGTAAGGAAGATATTAAACAAGAACATCAGTTGAAGCTTTCGTGGATTGTTCACACGCCAGTCAAAACTTTCCGTTCCTCAGCTAAAAACAATTACTGTACTACAGTAGATTACTATTATAAGAAACTTCGTGGGCCGAAAAAAATATACGTAGTGGGCCGCTAGTTTTAAACCCCTGATTTAAGTTATATCAGCGCTTGTTTTTCCTTGTAAGCGATATAAATAGATGATTGACTGGTAAAACAATTAGTACATTATTTGAAATCAGTCTTCACTCATTGTAAGGGGAGGATGATGCACCGTCTATTGGAGAAACTTTCAATTAAAATATTTTAAAAATTGGTATCCAATTTATTTTCATAGAAAAATCAGAAAATACTGATTTCTAAACCTTTATTTTGTGTATAGATACAGTAAAAAGAAAATTTCTTAACGAGATTGGTTAACTATCAGAGCCAATTTCATTATCAGATTGAGTACGCCTCAAGTGTGGCACTACACTAAATATATGCCGACACCTACCTAGACCAGAATGGAACGGGCCATTTTCAGATGCAAAACTGGACCATATCATTCAACCTGAGGTAGATGTCGTCATGTATTTAGAATTTAGTGTAGCGCCACACTCGAAGCGTACTCAGTCTGACAGTGAAACTGGCCGCAATTGCTGGATCAGAAATAGTCATTTAATTGTTGAACCCAGACAACCCCTGAACTTCCCGTTTATCAGAGGATCCCAGGCGCTCTTCTTACACGCTCTCAGATCGTGACGCGAGTGTGGCTGTCAAAAGTGGGCGTGGTCCAATTCGGCCGGATGTTATGAGTCACCCCCTAGCCCTCAAGTTGGCAACTAATGCACGACAAAGTTACCCTACCATTCTTCCAGAAAAAATTGTAACTGACCTGTCGTTAAATGTGTCAAAAAATAAACTTTTTTTTAATGTCACGCATCTTTTTTTATACAAGGAAAGTTTATTTCGATATTCTTTTAACTCCTCATGGAAACTTTCGCTCAAGAGTTTAAAATATATCATATCATCATCATCATCATCTAACCATACGAATTAAACAAGCTCATTGTCAAAGGCAAGTTTGCGATTACTTTGTATAAATGAGGAACAGGTGATCGCGTCAGAACGCCATTGCATTCAAAGTGAGCTTTGATGGCGCTAGAGAGACACAGAGAAACAATGAAGTCTCTGTTTAAGACAAGCCAACAAAGTGTATTTCTTTGGTTGGTTGACCCACGCACCCTTTAGCTCAGTAAAGTTGCCGGGTTTGACTCTCAAAACATCCGAAAAATTTGTCATTAGTATAATTGGGGCTTCCCTTTCGGAGTAGTCTTATTGAAGGCCAAAGGAATGGGTGTATTATAGAATTAGATTAGTTTGAAAGTTGTTGACTAAATTCAGTTGGTTCAGAAGGTGCGCTGTAAAAACTCTTTGTAAAAAATGGATTATATGGTGGAACGGTATAATCTGACACACCCTTCTTGACCTATATTCGGTTGGATGTCCATTAGAGTAACCTTATTTAACAGTCAATTAAGGTACTTATTTTTAGTACTGCATCTTTATACAATACACACACTCGGTGAGGAATGTAAAATCAAGATGAAATGCACCCGAATTTGCGTTGAGGAAGAGTGAGAGACTACAAGGAAAAACTATCATACACACCCAGCCTTGTTTCTAACTCCGGCCCCCCTACCATCCTATACACCCAGCCGTGTTTCTAACTCCGGCCCCCCTACCATCCTATACACCTAGCCGTGTTTCTAACTCCGGCCCCCTTACCATCCTATACACCCAGCCGTGTTTTTAACTCCGGCCCCCCTACCATCCTATACACCCAGCCGTGTTTCTAATTCCGGCCCCCCTGTCAGCGGCAAACCGGACTAGGAAACCTTTACGTTTGGTCTACACAAGGACGCCCATGTGGGTTTTCCAAATGGGGGGCGGATTGGAATCATATCTGCCGGGGGTGTGGCACCACCTCCCTCCTCAAGAGAAAATTTCAAAAATGCAACCTGTTGGGAGGGAATTTTAGAACAGTTGAACATAATTCTGAGCAAATTAAACGAGTTTCAAGAGTCAATTAAAAAAGTTTCTAAAAATTTAACAAAAATAAAATTAAGTTATAGCTGAATCCATTAAAAAGAAACATTATATTTCCATAAGTTTATTGAACAGAGACAAATGAAAAGAAAGCAGTTGATAAGGATTTTGGGAGGAAATTTACATTTTATCATTTTTATCACTGTTAACTCTGATATTGACGATTCAAAGTTATTAAAAAATAGAAAATTGCAGCCAAATCCCAAACACACTATTTTATTTTTTTAATAAAAATTAACAAAAAAGAAATAAATATTGCAGAGTGGTGTCCTCATCACCCATTTATGGACACTCATGAATCAGCAGACTAACAAAAAAATATATATAGTAATAAATTAAATAACGAATTTTGTAGGGATGTTCATTTGAAAGGCTTTTTTTCCTACCAAAATCCTACTTATTGTAGAATTGTGGTAGTAAAAAAGGCAAAAATCAAGTATACGGTATATCCGTGTGATCTACTTACCGGCGTCGATTTCCTTAGATCAACCATTGCTAGCAGAATATCTCAGTGTACAAAAGTAAATCGGTTCTTCACAATTCCAATTGTTATCACTAACACCGGTATATAAGTCCTGCCTCCGTTCGATGATTCAAGAGCGAACTAAACTTGTGTCAAAGTTGACTCGTACTTAAGTCTCCTCTGAGAAGTCGTGACAATGGCCCCCCGAGTACCATTCACAGTCTCAAGCGGTTTCAAGGTTTCAAATAATCCGCACTTGTTTTCCTTGTTCGGTGAGAGAGGGGTACTGTGGGCGCATGTTGGTGACCTATGACCTGCTTCAACGAGACCAAATCATGAGCCTTCCTTCAATTGGGTGCCGCGGGGTGGATCCGTCCGTTCAGCTGCTTGAGTTTATTTACGTTCTACGGGGAAACTGTCTTTTGATCGGTATGACTGATAACTTCATGGGTAGTCCTTCATTTTAAACTAGTTGAGGTACTCAACGGCTTAGCGGTTTCTTCTGCACATCTTTTTTTATTATTTTTATTTTATTTGGCACCACGTCTTACTACCCGTTCGGGTTATACGCTTAAGTACTAATTACACTAATAGATTAGGAATTGGGAAGGTTGAATTTAGAGGAAGTGAACTTGCATTTGCGTGGAGGGAGAGTGGAAAATCATTTTGGAAAAAACCCTCCCAGTTCACCCGACCGAGATTCGAACCTCAATCTCCCCGTCCTCGGCTGTCGAGCTCAACACGACTAGCGCGTTAGCCAATTACGCCACCGAGGCGGGTTTCTGCACACTTTGAATATATTTTGAGGCATTGCGTCAAAAGAAACATGGTATGATCGGGAAAACCTAACCAAATTTAGACAGGCAAACCAAGATTCAAATATACTGACGATAAGACAAAAAAAACTTATTAGTAGACAAATACTGCCAGCTATTGAAATGAGCGTCTTCTACGGTGAGTCGATGGAGAAAATAAAACTATTTAGGGAACATCATCCTCAGTACACCCGATCGGGATCCGAACACAGATATTCCCGTCATTGGAGGTCCAGTCTATTGCGAGAGTGACTCCTTAGACCATTCTACCAACGAAGAGGATGAAATATACCATCTCAGTCTTTTACATAGTAAAATATTACAAAGGTTAAACATTTTATTAGTAAAGACTGAACGGTTGTGTTAGTTTGTTGTATTTTGATTTTTGATAGCACTTCTCCAAACAATTATGGGAAGTCATTTTTCCTTTATTTCCTTTTTTTAACAACAAACCAAGACAAGTCATATTGAAAATGGTATATTGGCGCTGCAATATTTCGTTACTGAACAAGTTCCAATAACACAATATGAGAATTTTAGGCAGTGACACTTACAAACCAAGGAACCCAACCCAGTGTAGGAAGCCATATATTGACGAGGGGAAGGCTATGAATCTTGTAAAGGAAGAAAGAAGAGTCTCATTCAACAGACTTCTTGCCCCTGTACACACTAGCGCCTGTCAAATTAGGCAACCTCTTTACTCGTGTGAGACGTGGGGAGAAGTGTGATCAGGCTGCATTTACAATAATAATAATATTTAGTACAGTAGCTCCATGGCTTCTTTGGTGCTGACTGACAGCTGACTTCTGACAGTCAACATTTAGGTATATACCTAAATTTTGACTGTCAGAAGTGACAACTGCTAAAGACATGTTTTTTGCAGATCATATGGTTAGGCGTAGGGATACATAATTTGGTCTGGTAGCTTTTCAAAGCCGTCAAAGCCGTCAGAAGTCAGCTGTGAGCTGTCAGTCAGCACCACAAAAGCTAAAACTGAGGTATACCGCGTCTTATTAACCGTTCGGGTTATACGCTCTGCATTTACAAAACCTATCGCAGGTAGGACCGATCTAACAGTTACATAAATTACTTATGCAACATTAATATGTATTCATATATATATATATATTATATATAGTGTGTGGTAACTTATTATTCGGATACAGGCATAATTTAGTCTTGCTACGAGTCTGGACCTAGGTTCGAACCAAGGTAAGTTTTATAGACCTAAGTTAAGTCCCTAAAGCCACCGATTCAAAAGGTACACACTCACCTAAAATAGCTATGCATCTAACAAGAACAAAAGGTATACCAAAATGTATGCTATCTGTAGCTGTCACTTTTGATAAATATCATCAATAACTATAAAATAACACTAATAAAATAGTAAAATGTTTTCAATGTTTACTACAAAGAAGTCAGTATTTTCTAAGAGGCCCTTCTGAATGTAACAACGAGTTTTTTCACAAGTTATTAAGCTATCAACCACGACATAACTAAAGTTAATCACTTGCCCCTACAAAAACAACGCAATAACTTGTCTCTGATGTGCGTGCATTTTTATTACAAATGTTGACATTTATTTTGTTATGGAATCGAAGAAGAATATTTAAGAAATATTGAGTAAGTCTTCTAGAACCGGGGTGAGCATTCCTGTCGTCAATCGCCACATGTGGTGAATTGGCCATATAAGTGTGGCGAATTCAAGTTTTCCAGCTCTCACAGTAAAACAAACTTTTTCCTGATGGCGTTTGCTGGTTGAAACTCCTGCATATCATTGGAAGCATTCCTTTTTTTGAGTGAGCCACTGATGTAACACTCCCATCCATCCAAAACTCCCCTCCACTCCTTTTACCAGCCCTTCATTTCATCTCTGCATTCAAACAAAATTACTGTAAAACTTCGCATTAAATTGTCTTATATTTTCAATACAAACAATTGTGATCATACCCACCTCGTTGGCGTAGTTGGCTTACGTGCCAGTTTCGTGTTGAGCTAGACTGCCGAGAACGGGGATATTGAGGCTCGAATATCGTTCTGGTGAACTGGGGGGTGGTTTTCTCAAAAGGTTTTCCACACAAATGCGGGTTCACTTTCTCTATATTCAACCTTCCCAATTCCTAGCTCATTAATGTAATTAGTACTTAGGCGTATAACCTGAATGGGTATTAAGACGCGTGGCTATATAAATAAATTTTCATCATTTGCGTCATAGGCAGTTGAGTTGTAACCGAGTGGTCAAAGTGTACATGTATTGAATAAACTTGTTCTAAAGTGTGTTATTTTAAATATTCGTTTGAGCAACCTAATTTCTCAATTTTTACATTATGTGGCAAATGTCACTTCTTATTCGCCACACCTGTGGCTACATTGAAAAATATGTTGCCCACCTCTGTTCGAGAAAAAAGGTATACATTTGCCATTACCTATTAATAAATATATAAAGTAGTGTTTAACTTTATCTCAAATTTACACATATGTAAAAAAAAAAAACTAAAATACAAAATTGTGAACATGCATTTAAAAAATGTGAATTGGCTGAAATTATATTTTATCTTTTTAATGAGTCGTAAAAGTGTTTCTTTGACTATAAATCATATCGGAGAACTATGTTTAAAAAAATCAAATTTGATATAAATAAATGTATTTGAAATGGACTTAGAAATAAATATACATACTTAAATAAAAACTGTTTTTGATAAAGATGGAATAGAAGAAACATTTCTTTTCCCTGGATGACCAGATGTTTAACATTCCCTAATATTTTCCAAAATTCCCTTACAGTTTTAAATTCACCAGCATTTTAAAGTATTTTATTTAACTGTGGCCACATCGAGTGACTAATCTAAGTTTTATACTTTGGGCTGAAGCTATACTCAGGTTTACGCTAGAAAAATGATATCATTTTAGAATCCTCACATTTCCCCATCCCCGTAGCAAAAAAAAACTCACTTGCTCGGTGAGGTCCTCGCACCAGACGTGCGCCGGCGACTTCTTGACGCCGTTCAGCTGATGGGCGAGGTGCGAGGTGTGGTAGGGTGGCGGCGTCGCCCCTTGCCCTTCCTCCCCGACACCCTCCTCGCCCCAACCGGACCCCACGAACTCAAACTGACCTTCCCACAGGTCGAGGTCCAACTCCTGCTCTCCGTCCTCCGAGCAGCTCATGTCCTCGCGCACTAACCCCGCGCCGACACCATCACCGCACCGCGGGAAGCCATAACACCCACTAGCGGGGTTACCATGACAACGCGCGACGCTACTTTCATTCGATCTTATAGGAAGAACTGTGAACTCGGCACGAGACCGTCGGCAAATTTGTCTAATCGATACCTCGATCGCTTGCACAGGTAAATAAATAACACCGTCGTTTAAAAAATAACCTTGATTGTTGTCGTCGTCCTTTGAAGGGCGAGTTGTCACCTTGTCTCTTCAAACCGGCGTGGTAGGTTATGACAACTGACCGAAAGAGCCCTTTCTTTCGTATTTGTCGGTTAAGTTTCCTCCATTCAACGAAACGCGGACAGTCTATGGCCCCTGCCGTACCCACGCCGAGTTATCATCGAGTAGATACTACCGCTTGGTGTATCCAGTCAGCGCTGTCCACAAGAATGTGTCTACACGAGCAGCAAATGATAGCCTGCAAGAGGAATGTAAATAATTCGCTGCTGGCGGGAGGGAATGGGACTTGGGAGCTTCCCCATTGTGTATGCAACCTAATCAGTGAATGATGACAGTCATCCGTTTCTCACGGTGGTATTAAAACTACTAGGAAACACAACTTTGAGCTATCGCAAAGACTTCTTAGCCTTCTAGGTTGGAATGACGCGTTCAAGGTCTATAGAGAGAGATAAGCCAGTTATGGTCGTTGACCAGTTTGAATATTTTAAGGTGGTGTGAAAACGAAAGTTCAGATCCACCCGGTTCGGTGGCCGGGTGGTCTAACGCGCTACTCTTGTGTTGGACTAGACTGCCGAAAACGGGGATATCAAGGTTCGAATCTTGGTGCACTGAAGGTGGTTTTTCCTATATGGTTTTCCACTCCCCCCTCCGCTCAAATGTGGGTGCATTTCCTCTCAATTAAGCCTTCCTAATCCCTAACTAATTAGTGTAATAACCCGAACGGGTAATAAGACAAGATGCAAAAAAAAAAAGATTAGTTTACTGTGGTTTTTTGTGGCCAAAGTAAATAAAATTTATTTAGTAGATCCGCTTAATCTTATTTTAGTCAAAAATGTTTTTTTTGCCAAAAAAAATTTTTTTTGACCAAAATAAATAAAGTTTATTTAGTAGATCCACTTAATCTAGTTTACTACATACAGTAAGCCCAACAGTTCTTTAATACTTGTTATGGACATCACGGCATTCGAACAAACTTTTTCTCCTAGTTAAACAAGTTTGAATTCAAATTCGGTGATACCCACAAAAAGTATTCAAGAATATTTAATTTATTTTTAACTAAAAGTTGTTTGTTATTTAATATCTTAGCTTGCGGTCTCTTCCACCCCATCTTTATCTACCAAGATAAAATATGAAAGTTTACAGCAGTTCTAAAAGAATCTTTTTCCAATTTTGGGGTGTCTTATTTTTGTTTATGTGCCAGTTGTTTGATTATTAACGACTTATTTTAACCTAATCGTAGGCATAAACAAGAGCCAAACTTTTGGTTGACCATCAATTTAGCTCTTTTTAAAAGGGAAGAAGCTCTATTTCAAAATTATATGTTCACTACAGACCGTAATCGAAACCGGGTGCCCCAGATCAACGTCTAAATAAATACAGGTGACATGGCGGTCTAGGGGTAAGGTGTCGGACTTCTGTGCTGAGGGTCCGGGGTTCAATCCTCGGTCCCGGCACAGGTTTATCAGATTGCCAAACCCTTCCTTCATCTCTAACAATACGTATATTAATCACAACTTGTGAATGTGAGGAATGCCAGGCCTCCACTCGTGGTTCGGATTCCACGTTAAACTGTAGGTCCTCCATTTCATCTCACATTCACCCTACCATTACACATTAGCGTAAGTGCGTATAGATCGAACGGGTAGTAAGACACGGTGATGGTAAAAAATAAATACAGAATTTGTTTGTAGGTTTATCCTAACACACATCTACTAATAAAACTTAGCACCGCGTCTTGCTACCAGTTCGGGCTATACGCTTAAGTACTAATTAGGTTAATAGGTTAGGAATTGGGAAGGTTGAATATAGAGGAAGTGAACCAGCATTTGCGTGGAGGGAGCGGGGAGAACTATTTAGGAAAACCACCCCAAGGTTCACCCAACCGAAATTCGAACCTCGATCTCCCCGTCCTCGGCGGTCTAGCTCAACACGAAACTAGCGCGTTAGCTAACTACGCCACCGAGGCGGGCGAGCACAAAGCTACTAAAGCTAGGGTTGGATGTGTTGTACCCGATTAAGTTAGTTTACAAGTCTATGCTGATATAAGTTTATTTAGAAAGTGTACGTAAATACCAGAAATTGATGTATATCGCCGTCACACAGCCAAACCCATTTGTTTTGTTCACCCCAGCGGCTTCCCCCACCCCCATCATGCAATGCGGGGCTAATCAGCAACCTCCCTCCCCCCACCTCCTACCTTCACGACAATGCTACCAGGTAGTTAAACAGGACAACGACACTACTGAACACGTGGAATTGAGTCTTTAGTAACAAAATGATTCAATAGGGGCTTTCTACCTTAACTTTAAAAAATTGACTGAAAATCTTTAAAAAAGAACCTGGCCATTAATTCATCATTGTTAAAGGGGAAATCACCAATTTCACCAGTTATAAATTCATCGGCTATGCTGGGAATCAAACTCAGGACCATCATCTTAATAAGCAACTATGTTACAGACAAGAGCTAGGTAGTTTTAAGTCCATTAAATTTTATTTTTTATTATTATTTAGCACCGCGTCTTACTACCCGATCGGGTTATACGCTAATGGATTAGGAATTGGGAGGGTTTGAATTTAGAGGAAGTGAACCCGCATTTGCGTGGAGGTAGAGTGGAAAACTATTTAGGAAAAACCACCCCCAGTTCACCCGACGAAGATTCGAACCTCGATCTCCCCGTCCTCGGCGGTAGAGCTCAACACGACTAGCGCGTTAGCCAACTACGCCACGGAGGCGGGTCATAAGTCCATTAAAAAATAGAAACTTTTTAAAACACAGAGTTCTGTCTATCCGCAAGATGAATCTCTTAAAACACCAGAGGCATTTAAAAAAAATAGGGTTTAAAATTGTGTGTATTTGGTAGTCGCGTTTATTATACTTTATAGAGAATAGGGCCGAAATAATTAGACGATTAGTAACTTTAACACTTTAAATTAAAAGTAAATATTCACTTGATAAATAAAAGCAAACTACATACTACACTTTTCACTTTTTTTTTTAAGATGATGTCACTCAGGTAAACTCCAGCGGACGTCAAACAAACCTCAGCACGTTGTCCGTCACTTTCCTCAGCACAGATCGTCTAATTGTTTCCGTCCCATCCTGTATAATGTTCGCTGTTATGCAAGAGTGACTATAGCTCTACTTCTTTTACATCAAAACATTGCTCAAAATGGTGCTAAGAACAATATTTATGAACTAAAATGATGTTCTAATAATAATAATCTGCACACTAGCACATTAAGTTCTTCCGACAAACCATCTGATCCATGTCACCCGAAACAAACACCCCGCGGACTACAAGATGACGCCGCGGACTACAAGAGGTTACCCCAGGCTGGTCACACCGCTCGACGCTCGCCAACTCGGACTACTCCGGTGCTATTTCGGGAGATGCGTCTCCGCCGCCGTATCTCTTCCCCCACACGTCCTCGCTCCCCCTCCCCCTCTTTCTCACCTGGTTCACACCCATCACCGGTGAATGTGCACGCGGTTACAAACATACTCGACCTTCCACACGAACTCAGATTAAACTTGGCAACAAGAAGTGATCTAAAATAAAACACGACGACTCCGGGATGAAAGATGATTCAATTTATATGGGATATTGTGCCTTCAGCTTTTGAAACATTACTTTATTTCAGCACCGCGTCTTAGTACCTGTTTAAGTTATACACATAAGTACTATTTGTGGTAAGGATTTGGGTATGACGGATGTTGAATTTAAAGGAAATGTACCCGCATTTGTGTGGTGTAGAATCATCTAGGAAAAACCATCCTCAATACATCCGACCGGGATTCAAACCCCGACCTCCCTGTCATCAAGAGTCCCGTCTAACACGAGTGACGCCTCGAACTAAGGTCATCGAAGTAGGTAACATGATTTTTAACGGGAAGAATATTGTAATCTTTGACAATAAAAAAATAAAAAACAAAGTTACTTATTATTTAAAAAAATGCTAATATTTAAGGACCTTTCATAATGTTTGTTATGGTTACATAAACATTGTTTTAGTGCGTTTATTAAGATGTTATGGTTATTAGTTAACTTAAAATTGTTTACATAGCAACTAAAATATTGTGGCCCTTCCCAAACAGTTTGTTTTTGACGTGAATCTGTCAAGTCCTGAGAGCGCGGTATCCTGACAGTTACGACCAACACAGTTTGAAGCACATTTTCCTGAGGGACAGTTGCGGTCACATTTTTTTCTTCTCTTCCACTATCAACGGTGAAAGAGAGGGCGTCAGTCTGGTGGGACTTGGTATCTTCATTTTATGTACAAATAGACCAATGATTCATCTCATACTTTTTCCGGGCTTGAGACTGGCAATGTAAAGTCTGTTCACCGTAGGAATTGTTTTCTGAAAAGCCTTTTTCCCTACCAGAAAGCTATTATATAGTAGGATATTGGTAGGAAAAAAGACCTTTCAGAGAATAACTCCTACCGTGAATGGAGTTTAGTATAGGGTTTCTTCCGTCGAGGTTGGGTTAGGCTAGGTAAGGTTAGGTTAGGTTGGGTTAAACTACCTAAAAGCACCAAGTCTAACCACCAAATATAGTGAGATGTTTAGATATGGAGGTGATCATTAACGAGGTTGCCAAGACAGCAACAAAATAAACCCAGAATTCCAGTAATTCTGTCGACTTGGTCGCAAATGTCCAACTTGTAATTTTTTTTTAATGGCCTTAGAAATCACATAATCGCATTGCCCGCGATTTAGCCTGGTCACAATTTTCCGCGGTCAAAACTGTCCTAGATTCGAGGGCGCAGTTGTTTTCTGAAAACAAAAGTATGGCGAAAATAATTCAAAAGTGGTAGATGCGGCCGTGTTTACCAACTATTATAATTATATGGTTGCCCTTCCTCTGCACCAGAGATGGCGAATCTATTATCTATGGCACGCGGACATGAAAAAGACGAACACTAAATATAACTTTTCCCTACGTGGTGTAATTTTGAAGTCAATAATATTTCGACAGACATGTCATTCACATGTCACAATGATGATGATAATAATAATAATAATAATATTTAGCACCGCGTCTTACTACCCGTTCGGGTTATACGCTTAAGTACTAATTACGCTAATGGATTTAGAGGAAGTGAACCCGCATTTGCGTGGAGGGAGAGTGGAAAACCATTTAGGAAAAACCACCCCCAGTTCACCCGACCGAGAATCACATGTCACAATGAACTTTGTGAAATCAATGGTTAGAAATAGTCTTGTATCTTGTTATGAACCGAACATAAAGATCTTGGCTAGAAAAATACAACATGTTTCAAACTATAATGGAAAATACTGTTTTTTTTATTTGAACATTTATATATATTTATTATATTTTTCCATCCTGAAGGTGTTGCTTTCAATGTTTTTACTTTTAGTTACATTAATATTGTCACTTTAACAATTTAATAAATTTTACATCTTTAAAATTTAGTATTTATTAAAAATTTTACAATTTTATTTGAGTTGCATTTTACACTAAAATAGTTCAAAATTCAGCTAGTTCTTAAGTGGCACACTGGTAGGAAAATTCTCTCCATCCCTGCGCTACATTTTACAAGATGCTTATTTTAAAATAAATATCTAGCAAAACATTTAAGGCCACGGGAAGATTGTTATCCCCATTACAGCCTGCAGAAGATGAATATTTTTCCTGACGCTTTCAAATTAAGACATACTGCTAACAAAACATTTTAGATAAAGATTGATTTGATTTTGTTCTTATCTACGTCATAGACAATAAGTGTTTATCAACCAAATGCTGTCATGCCGGATGCAAGTTGAAGGCTCGGAAACTTCCAAATTATGGTTAGTTCGGGAATCCCACTTTGAATTAGGGATGGGTTATGAAATCACAAACCACTATTTTCTAACAACTCTTTGATAGTCACACACAGTCATAGCCTGCTCCTCAGTGACGAAAAGAACCGTGACTGATTGTTGCAGGTTAACGTGAAGTGTTTCAACTATCGTAGGATTCTGCTAGGAAGGAATTTTTTGAAAATTCAAACATTTGTTCTTAGCATTGATAGCAGCATTTTATTTTATAGGTGGTGATATTTTATAGTTATCAATATAATGTATATCCGACATCTTAACTTAGTCGGTAACGTATCTGCCTCTTGAGATATGGGTCCCGGGTTCGATTCCCGGTACAGCCAAAATATTTATCGTTGGTGAAATGTGGATTCCCCCAAGAAGCAGAGAAAAGTAACAGATCCAATTGTTTAGCAGCAGTAGATCGCTCCTGCTCCACTCAAAGGAGCAGTTTCACCCTTTCCTACTCTCAACCCTCTCTCCGGTAAGGCCAGACCGTATAAACAAACATACACACTCGGAAGGAATTGACTTACACTGTGTACATAAAGTAAACACCCCTTTTTTTCCACGTTCGCTCACCCGACAAGCTAACAAACCATCTTTATTCAGCCCTCTGAAATGCGATCCAAACAACTCCTCATTCACTCCTATTGAAGACGACCAAACAACTCCTCATTCACTCCTATTGAAGACGACCAAACAACTCCTCATACATTCCTATTGAAGACGACCAAACAACTCCTCATTCACCCCTCTGTGACGCGACTAAGCAAACGCTGTGTCCTCACACAAGAAGATAACTCGCTCGCCTACATCCACGTATATTCACACTGAGACTATCTATCCTCTTCTCATGAGCCCTGCTCTTGAGTCTCTTTGAGGAAATGTTTCGTAACAACAGAACATCCTAAATGGCCGGTCGACCTTCCCATGGCTGTGAACGCAACCTTTAATAAACATCCATTATTCTCATGGTGCACTTGCTAGTTATCACATCATGTCAGTAATAGGTCTTTTGAGAAACTTGAGTTTCAAATAAATTAAACATTTTTTTATGGATATAGACAGGATCGTATCTAAGAGGGTGTTTTGGGAGCTCAATCCCCCCACTCCCTTTTTCAAGAAAGTTTTTTATTTAATAATGATTCATTTTATTTTTTTTCTCAGTGCATAGCCTAATACCTAGCTTACCAAGTCTTTTAAAATTCATACGATCCCAAATGTGCTAAAAAAAATCCCTTAAATTGCTTGAATATGGATTTAATGTTAAAAAAGATCTTTTTCCCTTCAAATTTATCATTTATATGGCCATGGAAGAGTCTAGAGCCCTACTCTAAGGTATTGAATGTTAAAACCATTGGTAAGACCTAGACGCAGATGGGAGGATAACATAAGAATGAACCTGAAAGAGATAAGGTGCAACAAGGAGGACCGGAAAGAACTTGATCAAGATAGGGATAGGTGGCGTACTTTTGTAAGTGCGGCAATAAACTTTCAAGTTCCTAATGCCATTGAAGTAACTAAGTAAGTATATGAGTATGCCCCTGGAAACGATATAATTCACCCAGATAATACCAATTTATTCTTTCTTACCCAATGTTCTGATCACTTAGTCAATTCCAACCTACTGTTGCCGGTGTAGTTCCATTTGACTAGATTTTTTTTATCAAACTTGTACTAAATCATAACAAGCATAAGGTCTATTAATTAAAAAAACACATTGTAAATCTCAATACCTAAAAATTATTTTTTTAAAAAAGCGTTTTACTTTTAGAGGAGACAATTTTATAATTCGTAAATATTAAGAAATACTGGTTTAACGGCTTTTAATATATAAGCCCTCTAATAATTCTCGATCTACAGATGGCAAGAGGTTTAGTTTGAAAAAATCACTTGTTTACTGCATTGCTTAGGATTGAGTTTAAAGAACAACAATAATTATAAAATGACTATAGTCGCCAAATAAATTTATAAAAGCAACCAACACATATAATGTGCTTTGTCGTGATATATGAGAACAGGAGTTCAATCCTGACGCGATACACATCCTCCTTCCCAAATAATGTATGTGTGTTTTTCTCTTAATATTGTGTCCGTCCACCTTACGTTAAACTAAACCGTTTGTAGAACGTTCTCGTGAAAATATATCTCGACCCTTGTTCTGCGACCTACGCGTGATTTTCACAACCGATTGGCAAGAACTAGATTTCTGAACCCACTTCCATAGAGATCAGACTACACGTCACTGACTGCCTCCCAAGAGTGAATGTGTACACCTAGAAACAAAAGAACGTGGGCGGAGTTTACAATCCTGCGCTTATTCATCCATTTCCTGAAGTGAATGGCTCTATGTGAAGCGTGTGTAAATAAGTGCAACATGTGATATTAAAAAAAACTACACACTAATTTAAAAAGAAATAAGTAGAATTATGATATTGTCATTTGTCCTTGGAATAAAGTTTAATAAACGACGTGGTACTTCGAGTAGTAACGAGCGAACAAACGGATGGTTTTTTTTTGTATCTATAAATTAAACCAAAATCTTAATAGCAGCTAAATAGAAATCAAAATCATCCTGACCAATTATTATGCTAAAGGAAGAAATGTGAATTGAAAGTTAAGTTAAACTTAAACCGTCGGACACGAAGACAGAGGTGCCAGTGACGGGGAGGTCAAGGTTCTAATCCCATCCAGGTGTACTAGTGGTAACCCCCCCCTCCCCCCCAATGGTTTTCCACTCTTTCTTCACGCCAATTCGAGTAGGTTTATTAAAAAAAACACGCAATCTCCCTCATCGGTACACCATTAACTTAATTAAATACGGATGTCCCGAATTGGTGGTGAGACGCGATACAAAAAAAACCTCTCGAGATTACCCTGGTTCGATTCCGGGTCCTACTGGCGAGCATCGTTATTATCTGTACATGGTTTTGTACTACTCCTATTACCGCATCCGTGGCCGAATGGTCTAAGGCGTCACTCGTGTTGGAGTGGCATGCTGATGATGGGGATATCAGGGTTCGAATCCCGGTCGGGTGTACTGGGAGTGGTTATCCACTCTACCTCCAAGCTTCCTTTAAATTCTACCTTCCTCATCCCTAACACGTTACGCGTTAGTTCATATGCCTATAGCTCAAAATAATAATGATCCGATGTGACAAAAATAAATAGATAATATAATACAGGCCTTTGTCAGGACAGTTTGCCGCCAAGACCAAGTGGTTGGCGGAAAGGCGACCTGAAGCCGAGTGTCCTCCCCAAGGCCAGGCCAACATCGCATGTGGGGCGTGCTAATAAGACGACCTACCTGAGCTGGTCGCAGATTAGTCAAGGGGTACATTCACGGGGAGACAATAATTAACTAGTTACGCCAATGCTAGCTCATTCTATTTCAACTTTCCCTCCCATGACGCAACGCGCGAATGGTAAAGGATGCTCAATACAACCCAACATTGTGCTACAACCAGTGGACCAAGTGGTTAAGAGGGTAGATTCGAGGCGGGGGGACCTTTGTTCGATATAAGGTGCGGCACAAAATACTGATATTAGTTTGCCCTCGCCGGGTCAACTGTTTATTTAATTGAGTACTTGCGCCACCAAAGTTACTAACCATTTAACCACAGGTGTAAGTATTGATAGGGTAACGTGGGTAAAATGCACCTGCATTGGCGTGGAGAGCTAAAGGCGCGTTCAAAGTATTAAGGGCCGTATGCAAGAACTTGACTAAGTGAATGCTAAGTGGACACTAGCGTGGGTTTGCTTGCGTCATCATATGTTAAAAGGTCCACTAAGCATTCACTAACTTTCTTGCATACCACCATAAGTAAGTACCGTGGGTGAGGGGGTTTCAATACTTATTTTTGCTGACAAGGGGGAAGTAAAGAAGTTTAGGGAGTATTATTACTATAGTAATTCATGTAGGCTATTCACTAATACTTTTTTAAATAATTTTAATTATGTGTAAATTAAAATGTATTAATTTTATAACTTTTTTTAAATTTTACTTGTTTAGTAACTACAATACATTTAAATTTAATTAACAACAGTGTTTATTGTGAACTATCTCGCACCATTAATTTACACCTCTACGTTAGTAATTACCAGCAATTTATATTTTGCATAAAAAATAATGGTTATTGCTGTGAACAAGTTACAAAAATAAAGTAGACAAATATAGCGTAGTAAGCAATACTGGGGGAGGGAGGTATATTTGATATATTTTTGCTTACAAAGGGAGGAAAGGGTCCAAAATGGCCTAAAATGTGCTTACGTAATACTTGAACGCCCCCGATAAGAAAACCAGAGCGATACTTAACCACAGCCAGTTCACCCCGGCCGAGATTTGAACCCCATGCCACCAGTCACCGGAAATCAGGCAGTACGTATTTGTCCACGTGTCCAACAGTGCGGATATGACTCAAGTAACAAGTTAGTGATGGAATGCATGGAAAACAACTGATGAAATATACCCCACCCAGTTTTCCCTCCCTTCCCGGTGAACGTTGTGTACACCGAACCCCGGTCTTCAGAGTCACTAGGTGTGCTGTCCTCTAGCCTAATCCCACAAATTTCTTGGAAAATAATGCCGAAACCTTACCAGAATAAATCATTCTCCAATAATGGTATTAAAAAATAAACTAGTAACTTTATTAAAGCGAACGACGAAAATAATAACCGTATGATCAAAATTCGATAAAAATTAATAACGGTAAAACTTTACAATCCCTCCCTATTTTCTAAATGATGGTCAGTAAATTAATGTAGAGGCTACACAAACACGCGCGCGCTAACATGGTATTTATATTCCGAGCTAGTCCACTTGAGAACAATGTTTTACGCACACACTTCAAACTGTTTGTATGTATCCACTTGACCGGGTCTAGCTACGACACACAAACAAACGAGCCGAGCGCATGTGTCACTGGGCAGTGATCCACTGCCTGCCTCGCTATCACACGCATCCAGCCCCGAGAGAAGACAGTAGACGGTAGTGTTGGTAGGATGGGAGGGGCCTAATAACCCCATCCTGCCAGCTTGCCGCTTCCCCGCACAGTCCATGTACTCTGCTCGACGGATAGACTGAGGCGTAGCCCGTGGACCGGCTGGTCAGCGGAGTAACCTGGTTAGAATTCCAGGTGGCACCAAGAAGATATTCACTATTGTCTAAGGATTCGTTCTTTTATACAGTAAAAACAACAAAAAACTAAGCGCTTTGATCGGACGGTGTTATTTTTGCACCACGTCTTTCTATCCGTCCGGTGTGTCCTTAATAAATTATGCTAACGGAATAAGGATGAGAAAACAGAATTTAACAAGATATGTAGCCACATTTGCGCGGAGGAAATTTATTTAGGGAACAAACCATACTCAATACAGCTGGTCGAGCTTCAAACCCCGACTTCCCAGTCACCAGCGAGCGAACCATACCAAAAATATCTTGACGCCTTAGCCCACGTGCCCACCAATGCATATGTAAGTGTTATTAGTGGTCGTGGCTTAGTTTACGTTAGTTTGTAAGTCGCGTGGCTGACTTGTATCTATAAAATGAATACTTTTTTAAAGCACCTTGTCTTATTACCCGTAAGGACTATACGCTTGAAAATGCCTACTAAATAGGTTCTTATTTTCGTTTGTAAAAGTGGCGTTAGGTCTGTTAAGGTGTCGGGATGAGAAAGTAATTTTCAGAAGATGTGCAGACGCATTAACAAGAAGTCATGGGGAAAACCGCAGTGATAAATCATACCCTCAGTGCACCCAGCCGGAATTCGAACTTCCACCGAACTGAAACGGCAGATATGCAGATAAAGGCGTCAATCTCTTCATGTTTGGTTTTCTTGTGACAGGAGGTCGAGGCTCAAAGCCCCTAAAAGTAGGTATCAATATTATAATTATTATTAGGTGTTCTGTCTTACGACAAGTCCATTCCTTTCATCAGTGAACTTTGACCGCTAACGCGCCCTGACCTCTGCCTCTTCCTTGCGCTCTAAATACTTTGTGTTTTTTTTCTAGATTTTGGAGTAATCTAAGAGCGAGGTAAGTAAATGCAAGTTTGGTTTTGTATCCGTGGCTATAGGTTTTTTTTCAAGTGGGCTATAAAAGTACTAGCTCTCTTTTCGATTGGCGTATTTAGAAAACTAATTTGCAACAAGATTTATCTCGAGTCAAAGATTTTTGCCGTTTGTCATTTCTCGAGCATATATTTTTTTAAATATAAATAAGGCTAAACTTTTATTTTGTTTTCTCAGAAGCGTTAGCTGCTCTTTTTTTTTTAAACTGACGATAAGAAAATTTAGTTTTACACCCTGGTGGTAATTTACATCATTTTGATCACTTCTGGCGTGATTTAGGTTATCGGCATTGGCAGCACTGATAGCAAGACGCAAAGCACGCATCAATCATAACTAAAAAAAACAACTAAAAAAACTAAGCACTAGGCGGGATCAAACTTTCGTCGAACCTAAATTTCGCAATTAAATTTTTTAATCTCACTCTCTATGCCGCGGAGGAAACATTATTAAGACGGGAAGAAGTGGGATTGTTCAAGGGGGCGGAGGAGAGGGGGGGACAAGCTATCGGCCTCGCGCAGTACACTTCGCGGCGCGCCCATCTCTCCCCCCCTCAAGAGTCGACACAGCCCTCCCCTTCTAGTTCTTTTCCTGCTCTGCTCAAGACCTCAATAAGTATATTATATGTCGCGACGTCGGAAACCTTGATGTCCGTCCGTCAGCCGCCGCCGCTGCTCGTCAACAAACTATGACGACACAATCTATGGAGAGTGAGACCTCGAAACACTTTCCGTCAGAGAAATGCCCGCGACGACGACGAGAATCTGGTACGTGGGCTTTGCAGCCGGCGTTTAGTTGAAAGCTATACTCGGCTGTGAGAAGCGTTGATTTGTTTATGTATATGGAACAGAGTAGAGTAAGAGTAACCGACAACTCTCTAATGTCATAAAAATGTAAAAAATACGTGTTGACATTCGTACGTTAAGTCTGGTGATCTGAAAGTGTCACGTCTAGTCTGCCGAAGAGGTCGGGATTCGAACCCCAGCTAGGTTTTCCAATTTTCCTTCATGAAAATGTGAGAATATATATTTTTAAACGAACATACAATATTATTTATCAAGACTCCCCAGATACTCATTTTGAACAAAAAGGTTAGAACATTTTTCGAAAAAATTCAAAATTTCAAAAGTGTGTTCCAAGTAAACTACCCTCAAAACAAATTTTCTCCCGAAAAACATGTATACAATATTGTCGTATCAAACACTCATTAACTATCAATTTTAAGCAAAATATTTAAAGCTGTTCTCGAAAAATTACAATTTTCGAAAATAAGTCATCAGTCATCAGGAGGGCTGCATTGTATAACACAGACGCGTTGCGGACGTTTAGAAATCTTGCATTATTCAAGTTGTTTGATATTTTTGTATTATTGTTTGAGATAAAATGTCGGCTAAAATTATCAGTCGGTTTATGACGGGTTAGAAAGTTTTTTTTAAGTTTAAAGAATTTTCGCCTAAATTTTGGTGAAAATATTTAAAAAATATCAAACAACTTTATGAATAATCTGGAATTTATAAACGTCTACAACGCTTCTCAGTGATACCATACATCCCTCTTTAATTTGAAGGATACAATCAATTTTTTTAATGTCCCGAGCAATGACCATATAACAACTAAATATCAATTATGAACAAAAGCCATCAAGCCATTTCGGCTATATGGGGACGGTAAAAATCATAATACCCAATTATTTAGAGTTCGGGGGCATATAAAACGTCAAGAATTATCATAATATTGAAGTTTTTTTTTCAAGATTACAATACTTTCGCTATATAAGGAAATAAAATAATTAAACAGTAAATTAAACAGCAGAGGTCAAAAGTTTAAAGATTATGAAGATATAAAAGATCGATTGACAAAGAGGAACAACGGCATTCTCTAAGTTGATTTTATTTACACGTTGATCAACAAAGCTGGTCACGCGGTCTAAGGCATTAGACACGCACTATACTTTTTTTTAACTATGACAAGAAGGTCGGAAACCCAAGTTCCAGCCGGTTGGACAAGGGATATCATCTTCCATGTGTGATTCTCACTGGATAGTTTTCCCCATTCTTTCGATAAACTAATGCGGGTGCACTTCCTATAAACTACATTCCTCCTCCCTTCACCTCGATCCAAGCCGTCAATATCCCTGATGTTACATGCTATGTAGCTTATATCCAATTTGTGCAAATTTTAGTTTAAGGGCTAAATGCTATAGTTGTGCCCAACAATTAAATCTTTAAAATATTTTTTTTTATAATTATGCTAATGTGTTAGAGATGAGGAAGGTCGAATTTAGAGTAAGTGTACATGCATTTTCGTGTTGAGTGGATAAACCTCTAGGAAAAAACAACCTAAGTACACTCGACCGGGATTCAAATCCCGACCTTCCTGTCATCGGTAAGCCAATCTATTACGAGAGTGACGCCTTAGACTATTTAACCACCGAAGCTGGTCTGTAAATAGTTAAACGAATATAAAGTTTCCAAGAAACCGTGAACACGAAACGTGGAACTTTCCTGCGCAATAGACTACACACGTTTGCAATCATTTGGAACAAAAAACCTCTTCATGGAAGAACTGAAGTCTTTAATGTATCTGGCTTTGTCGATGAGCGTTCAACCCAGTGACAAAGTGAGTGATATTAGAGCTAAATGTGGAAATGTTTCAAGATATACAGCCACAAAGGTTATGGACCAATCGCAAACTTTTATCTGCTCCGATATTTCAACTGGACGCTATAAAATCATTGAACCAGAGTCAGTGGACGGTAGAGTTGTGGTTGTATAGTCACATTTTCGTAATAATAGGGCCTTTAAAAAAATTAATTGTGAACCAGTGAGTCTGGAACAGGGTCAAACTCAGGACAAATGAGGAGCTACTTGAATAAATAAGTACCAACTCCAGTCTAGAAAAGTTAGATTAATGGCTGGAGGGCTCGTTGTGCTGACCACATGACACCTTCTATCCTCAAATGTTGGCACTTTAATCGCTAAGGGCATCGGTGGCCACTCGGCCGGTATAGCTCGCTCGCGGGCTTACACCGTGGGGTTTTTTTGGTCGGCCTCGGTGGTTTTGGGTCTCGCCTTAGAACCTAATGTTCGTGGGTTCAAACCCAGCCGAAGTCGACGGATTTTTCTTTAGCGATAAAAATCTGTAACGTCGTAGAAGTAAAGCCTATGGACCCGTGTTGATTGTAACATGTAAAAAAAACCTTGGATACTGTGTGAAAATACTTTTCCCGGCAAAATTGTTGAGCCCCTTTCGCGCTCGCTCATATAAATTCGGTGTAGGAGGCAACGGGATACAATCACACTTCTTAAACTCCCGTAGTACATGAGATTTCTACCAGATGGTGCAGGAACTACTAACCAGCCGAAAGGCTAAGTACATGCCCTGCTCCGGATGGATAGAAATCATATCAAAACACCATTATGGTTGTTGAAAGAAGAAGGGCCGGTTTCATAGTCAAACTTAATGTGTCTCAAGTGAGGCTTAATACCAAGTACATCTATCTATACCAGAATGAAATGGGCCGGTTTCATATGTGAAGAGGCCCATTCCATTCGAGCTTAGGTAGGTTTCTTCTTGTATTCTTGTTTTATTTCAAGTAAAAGTAAAACGAAATATCTTTGTTTTGAAAGCTAGTTTGAGGGAAATAATTTTAAATAAATGTATTTTATCATTTTTTTTAAATAGAGGAACTGGTTTGTCCCAAAATCTAAATTATCCTATTAATTGATGCAAGCATGCAGTCGGTGTGTTGTAGAATGACACACACTTTCAAAAAATACGAGCTGTTTGTGGGATTAGTTGGCAGCCTTCTTGTATACCTTGAGAAGTATTTCAATGGGTGTTGAAAAAAAGAGTGGTTTCTAGAGACCCCAAAAAGGGAAAAACCAGGAATAATCCATAGAACATACCCAGTCAAAAGGTCTGAGAGATATCAAGTATTCGTATGTTATAAAAACAGGTTAATGGGATCACTTGGCTGTGGCTAGGAAACAAGGTCAAATGAGACAAATGTTTGTATACACTTTTTAAAATATTTTTGTTTCTCTTGTTCCACATATTATGGTACACCCTGTATAAATTTTAAAAACCTGGATGTTTAAATTGTCAGACATCCTATTTCTAATTTACCTCATTTGACTATGTCACCAGTAGCTCATGTTAAACTTCCTATGATAAATAAAGTCGCAACACACTCATCATTATTTCAAAGGAGTTAATCAAATATCCAAACATCTTATTTTGTAAGAATAATAATAATGTTGAATCAGACATTTGTAGACACATAAAATATTATAGCATCCTTTGCGTTAGCTAGATAATTAAGACTATACTTTCAGAATTGATAGTAAAATTTCAAAACAAAATCTCTTAATAAAAGCTTTCTGAAAACAAGGGTACAAAATATTTTTTTTAAAAAAAACCAAGAGGGAATGGTTTTTTCAGTTGCACTATGTGAAATTTTTTTTACTTATTTAAATAACTTACCTTCAATTCCAGTGAGATGAATGGATATGGTTTAGAAATAAATAAATCGGTTTGCTTATAAAATAATTTTTAAACAACGGTTGGATATAATATATACACCATTTAAAATGTGTTATCTTAAAATTAAACACTAGGGGCCTACATCTAATAAGAGAACGAATATACTTTAAATGTTGTTGTGCGTCAGCCCCCGCCAGTGTGTGTAAGGCCACCCATTTGCCAGCTACGCTACTTTGGTTGCCTATCGCGCAGGCGTTTATCTGCTCAAAATAATTTACTGCAAGCTGGACTAAATTAAATTACATGGGATCAAATACAGACCTCTTTTATGACCTTTTTTTGTACAATTTTATAGAAACTTGGTTTTACAACTAGCTGGCTTATGACAATAAATATCAGTGGTGTGAATATTATAAGCTTCTGTATTGAAACACAGCAGTTTTACAAATGTAGCCATTTTTAAAATTAATCCAACTTAAATATTGCGTATCTAAATATTAA
>CABFWO010001428.1:162492-176181 GCA_902155825.1 Timema genevievae | reverse complement strand
TCAACAACTAGACTCTTGAAATCTGCGTGGCCTAACTGCCCTTCAAGAGATGTCCAACTACTAGAAACATAAAATATTTACGTTGAAAAAATTATTTATATAAGAGGTTCAGCAACTAGACTCTTGAAATCTGAGTGGACTAGCTGCCCTCCAACAACTTGACTCGAGAACGCTAAGTGGAGAGTAGTAACTGTCTAACAGTAAAGGTCTAATTATTTCTGAACACACTGGATATGTGTCAAACATATGTGGACTAACCACCCCAAAACATAATTCCAACACATATACGGGCATAATCCAATTAGACTAACTGCTTTATAATAATCTTACTCCTAAGTGTGTATAACATAAGAGAACAAACCCCACAAAATAATATTCATGTTCGACTCCAAAATACACGGAATGTACACTTTATTTACCCTAAAAAGTAGCAGCCCTTTTCTGACTCATTAAATTATGACCCTACCTTATAAGCTTCTCCCTGGTGAAAACATCCAGGGTAAGCTTGCTACCTTTCAAGGTAGACGGAGTGTACGTGCACAAACGGGTCTTTACAAGTAGTAGGCTATAAACTAGTCAGTCAAAATTAATAACTTGTTTTGAAGCTTTTGTGGGTGAGAACATCATCAAACTTGATATTTCCCATCTACTGAATACCGTTAGGGTATATATTATAAAAAAAATTAGCACCGCGTCTTGATACCCGTCCGGCTTACACTCTTTTTGTGTATTATTTATGCCAATGTGTTAAGGATGAGGAAGGATTCATTTAGAGGAAATGTATTCAAATTTGCAAGGAAAACCATTTAGTAAAAATCACCTACAGTACACCCGACCAGGATTCAAAACCCAACCTCCCCGTTATCGTCAATATAATCTATTGCGATAGTGACGCCTTACACCATGTGCCCACCAAAGTGAGTCGTAAGACTATAGATCTTAAATAAACCATCTTCTGAATACTACAAGACTATATTAATATTATACTATCCACAACATTCTAAGGCTAACTCAACAATATATCTACTGAATGATGAACTTTCAGATCGGCAATATCCTATCATACCGAATACCATAAGGTTATAGTTTGACAATATTCCATATTTTAAGTGCTACAAGTCTATATTAATTTATACTATACCATCCACAATATCTTGTAAATCCAGATCTACAAAATACCATCTACTGAATCTGAAAGGCTAGACTAGACAGTCACTAAAGGCGAGTTTTCGCGATAAAATTGGCTACGTCTTGGTATCGAGTGTTATCGACCAATCGGTTCTGACCAAGCTGAAGGGGGAAAACAAATTTGAGGTTATGTTTCGTAAATTGATAAGTAAGTTGTTATCAACTTTACACTCCCAAAAAGTACCTTTTCATTAATAATAAAATATATAAATAAACAATATTAGGTTTTAAAAATTTTCCAAAATAATATGAAGAGGACAATTTGTATAATCAGGGTCAACTATTATCGTATTTTGTAGTTTAACATCCACGTATTACAATTTAATTAGTACCATCTTGTATAGTAATTTGCTGTTCAACATTTTTACCTGTTTAATTATTCATATCCACTAACATGGCGCTGACAAAACTTATAAATAAGATCTATAAAATTGCCTAAGGACTTTCCAGAAGTATCAATGGCGGCTCTTAAGAAGAAGCAAGCTAAGAAATGCAGTGACCACAGGACTATCAGCCATATCTCTCATTTGGGGAAGATCGTGGCAAGAATACTCAACGAGCGACTGGAACAGAAAATAGAAAGTGTGATGAAAGAAGACCATTTTGATTCAATAAAGGAAAAGGAACCAGAGATGCCATCAGGAGGCTGAGAATAAATTCAGAAAGTGTGCTGGAATTCAAGGAAGAAGTCTTCAATGGTTTCATCGACTGGCGAAAGGCGTTCGAGCGAGCTAAATGGAAGAAACTGATGGAAATACTCAAGAAGATCCGCATCAACTGGAGGGACAGAAGGCTGATTGCAAACCTGTATCTGGGACAGCGAGTGAAGGTGAGGCTGAATGAGGGAGAGATCAACAGCGTAGAGATAGGAAGAGGAGTGGGATAGGGATGATTTTTGTCACCTAGTCTGTTCAACTTGTATGGCGAGTGGTTGGTCAGGGAAGCCCTAGAGGGGCGTGACAATTTCAGGATAGGAGGACGCTTCATCAAAACAATAAAATACGCTGATGGTCTAGCTTGCATTGCTGGCCAAAAATAAAGAAGAGTTACAGGAAATGATGGCCCGGTTGGGGGAGATAGGGATAAGATATAGTATGGAGATCAACATTAGGAAGTGAAAAGTGATGGAGATTTCAAAAATTGAAGAGCCACTGAAAATTAAAATCGGAAACCAGGAGTTGGAAAATATAGAGAAGTTCAAGTACCTGGGAAGTCTGCTGACAAAAGATGCCTGCAGTACCAAGGAAATTAGGTCGAGGATCACGATGGCCAAGGAAGGTTTCAACAAGAAGTGGTTAATGTTGACCAGCAAGTTGAGTTTGGAACTGAGAAAGAAACTAATGAAATGATACATCGCAATGTATAGAGCAGAAACTTCGACTCTCGGAAAGATAGAAAATAAATACTTGGAGAGCTTTGAAATGTGGTGCTGTAGAAGACCTGAGAAGATCAAGTGGACAGACAGGGTGACAAATGAAAAAGTCCTAAGAAGAGTGGGTGAGAAGAGAACCATTTTGAATATGACTCTTCTGTACAAAGCAAACTGGATCGAACACATCCTTAGGAGGAACTGTCTTCTGCATGACGTCTTAGAAGGTAAGGTTGAGGGAAAGAGGAGCTTATAAAAGAAGTAGGATTCAAATATTGGATGATTCTAAAGAAAGAAGAAAATTCTGGCAGCTGAAGGAGGAGGCAGAGGACAGGGCGTATTGGCGGTCTAAGTTCACTGACAAAAGGAATGGACCTGTCGTAAGACAGAACACATACTAATAATAATAATCCCCTAACAACTAAACTATACAAGCACAAATCTAACATAAGGGGTTATGCTGTTTTAAAATTGGCGCACAATTCTTAGCTCATCGGTTGAAACCGAGCTATTTAGTTTGATCAAGGAAAGCGTTACAAAACCGAGGTTTGATATGATTTCGGTCATAAGCACTCGTAGCCAACCACGTAACCAAGAACTCGAGAACGCTTTAGTCGTAAACATCGATAACAATTCAATCGCGAAAACACTCACCACACCATCTACTGAATGCTAAAGGGCTATATATACAGTATACCATATTCTGAAATCTGAGCTCTATACGGCTGTGTAAATATACAATCTTCTGATTGCTGTATTATGGCTAAATCGATACTATACCATTTTATGGAGGCTATAATGCTATATAGACACATTACACATACACACACACAGACACAAATACATACACTCAATACTATATAGACACATTACACATACACACACACAGACACAAATATATACACTCAATACTATATAGACACATTACACATACACACACAGACAAATATATACATACGTACACACACACAGACACAGATGCATATATATGTATACATAGCTATATGAAAGCACAGTAAAATCTAGCGTTTTTTGATAATAAAAGGAAGAGTAGCAGATATTTCAAAATCACGGCTAATACAAAATAAATCCTTTCATCTATAAAATTATAAAATTTACATTTGAAAGCAGCCTGTCCGATATGTTTATGTGTTTTCCTTTAGGGTTTTACGCAATTACTGACTATGCGTCCAATATTTGCCCCAAGTGTTTGTTTGGGTACGTTAACCAAACTGCCTCTTCTAGACAATGCGTCCAACATTGAGACCAGCGTCGATTCAAATGTTTCTCAATTAATTTTGGCCATTCGTTTGGAATCCTTCATGGAGGAAAATACCGTGCTTGTTGCAGCGGCCCATTATTGTGATATATTGTGCGCTTTTGTTGGAAAAAGCGTAAAAAAAAGACCTCGTAGAAGGTGGTGGATGGTATCTCTAACTGGAGTAGAGATAGGTAATGTTCAAGGCCGTAGCCAGCCAATATATTTGCTGGGCACATCCCCGAATTGCCGGAGACTAGAAAAAATTATCAATTATAAACATTTCTAGAAATTATCTGAAGTGGTTTTGTGGCAACATAGCCCCCTAACTGCTGAAGGCTAGGAAAAATTATAAATATTAAACACCTCTAGAAACTATCTTAAGTGTTTTTTATGGCAACATAACACCATAAATGCTGAGGGCTAGAATTTTTTTAAATATTAAACTCACTTATAAACTATCAGAAGTGTTTTTATAGCAATATAGCACCATAACTGCTGGAGGATAGAAAAAAATACAAATATTAAACACCGCTAGAAGTTCTCTAAGGTGTTTTTTATAGCAACATAGCCCCCTAGCTGCCGAAGACTAGGAAAAATTATAATTAATGAACACCTCTAGAAGCTATCTGAAGTGGTTTTTTTTATGGCAACATATCACCATAACTGCTGAAAGCTAGAAAAAATTCTAAATATTAAATACCTCTAGAAACTATTTGAAGTGTTTTTATAGCAACATAACACCATAACTTCCGAAGGCTATAAAAAATTCTGAATATGAAACACCTCTAGAAGCTATTTGAAGTGTTTTTTAATGGCAACGTAGCCCCCTAACTGCCAAAGGCTAGAAAAGATTCTAAACAAAACACCTGTAAAATCTATTTGATGTGTTTTTAATGGCAACATAACTAACGAAGGCTAGAAAAAATTAGAAGTATTAAACATCTCTAGAAGTTCTATGAAGTGCTTTTTACGGTAACACAACACCATAATTTCTACTTGTACCTTAATTTGTATATTGTTTGAACCATAAATAAAGCCATACATACTTTTTTCATTAAATTTCGGGAGGTGGGGGGTTAAAACCACCCCTGACTACGGCCTTGGTAATTTTGCCATGAGTGTCGTATAATATAGCATGCTTATTCCATATAAATAATGATGTTCATTTTTAAGCTATAATATGGCAACTCCGCATGAATAAAAAGGACAGGGCAAACAGGAAAACCAATGGGTTAGAAAGAGATGATAAGTATCCATAAGAGCGTGTATTGCAATTTAAGAGTGGGACACCCACTTCGGTGGCCGTATGGTCTAAGGCGCTTCTCTCACAGTAAACTATACTGCCAATGACGGGGAGATTGAGGCTCAAATCTCGGTCGACTCTTAACTTACTTATGGTTGGTTTTTTTTCCAAAATTGTATTCCGCTCTCCCTTCTCGCAAATGCGGACACACCTCTAAATTAAATCTTCCTAATCTCTAAAACTATTAGTATAATTAGTACATAAACGTATAACCTGAACGGGTAGTAAGACGCGGTGCTTAAAAAAAAGTTAGAACGGCCTCTTAGATATTTGGAATTATTGTGTTGTAAGCCATTATTGAACTTTTTTTTTTTTTTGCGTTACAGACCTTCACACCATTTTACAATTTCGTTATAGGCGCTTGATTAAAGCATGGCTAATATTTAATAACACGTTCGAATTACAAAATATAGCAATTTACTAAGTTGCACAAATATAAGAAACCAACTGTCACGTATTTTAATGTTTTCTTTCCAATTATTGTTGCTGTCTACAAGTATTAGCACACTAATATTTTTTTTTAATTAATTACTTTGTTTAGTATACATATTTAAATATTCATTATATCATTATTATTATTATTTAATACTACTATATTTTAAATTCATAAATAGAGTAAAATCTTAGAGGCAATTTAAGGTGAATTTTATTAAAATTAGATTTAATTTTCGACATAATCAAGAATCTTTTATTCTTTTATAAATATGAATACTGATTGATTTGAGTATTTAGAATCACAGTTAAGTTATCGATGAAGGGGCTATCCATATTTATTCAAATCTTCGAAAGACTTAATATGTTATGTTTGTTTATAAAGTATTAAATATGTTTTATAGGGTTTTTCAGTTTGCTTAGAAATGTTGGAAACTGTTTATAATGTTTTATAGCTGTATATTACTTTCTTAGATATAAGGCGTGGCTAGCTCATTTCGGTGGGTTGGCAGACTAAATGTTAAATTCAGCTAGTCTGGTTTATTGATTACTGGGAGGTCGGTGTTCAAACCCTGCTGGGTGTACTGAAGGCGTATTTTTATACTAAAATTGCCCTCTACTCTGCCTTTAAGCAAATGTATGTACATTTCTTCAAAGTTTGATATCCCTTATCCCTAGTCCGGTTGTACAATTAAATAAGAATAATTTGGATGGTAAGTCGTGGTGGTAAAACTGATATAAAACTATACTAAAATCTAACAATCAAATTGAATTAAATACAAAATAATATATGGGCCCTTAATTGAATTTAATTCTAGTATCTGGACGGGTTCTGGTGATAAAATTCACGCATCAATTTATGATACATTTTAATTGATTTAACAATCCTTGTTTTCAGTGTTTTATTAAATAGTTCGAAATTACAGCACACCCAAAGACACGCATCGGTGGACACGTGGACAAAGGCGTCAACCTTGTCTGACCGCCTTCGGTGGTTGAATGGTCTAAAACAGGCCTGGCCAAACAAAATCGCTCTGCGGGCCACTTTGAAAAACTACCATTTTCCGGGGGTCACATTTAAATTAAAACAATCTTTTGGAAAAAAAAAATAGAGTGCCATAAAAAATAGTTCATTATTTCATTTTATTAATATATATATATGTACATATATTTATATATATAAATATATCTACATATATTTATATATATAAATATCGACATATATTTTAAATATTCTATTATTTAATTTTATTATATATAGACCCAAATAATATCTCTGATGTATATATTTTATAGATATATAAGTATATATAGATATATACTTATATATAATAATAATAATATGAAATAGTAGAATAATTGTATGGCACTTTATTTTTTTGTTCCTAAAAACTGTTTTATTTTAAATGTGGCCCCCGGAAAATGGTATGTATACATCTCCATCAGAGATATTTTCTTTTCTTTGCGATCATTTAATATTTACTTTCTCTCGCCCCCTCAGAGCAGGGAGAGGTATTGTGAGTGTCGAAAAAATCGAACTCTTGAGATTTTGATAAGTATCGACGACGTTTCATGAGCCACTGAAACTGAAAATATTGTTTTCACGATGTAGTCTGTCTGTCTGCCTGGCTGTGTATCTATGCCTGTATCTCGGCATAGAGCCGAAATCATTTTACTGATGGGGCTATAATTTGATATTTAGGGAGGTTCCCCGAGGGGTTTTTAGAATTATATATACAACCCAAACTGCAAACATAAAAACTGCAAACATAAAAATTAAGAGTAGCTTAACTGAGGGTAAAATGAGTAAAAATCGATTTTCTCAAAATCCTCTTTAGCAATAGTGATTAAATTCTTTATTTAGACTCTCTTTAACATTACAAACACAGTGGAAACTCTAATTTTTCCATGAAAATTACTTTGAGGGGACTTTAGAATAAAATTTCCAATTTTGATCATATCTCTGAAAATAGTTGAGCTACAAAATAGCTTATAATTGTAAAGTTGTAGTCCTATTAAATATGAAAATCTTCAACTTTAAATATATTTAAATAAAACCAATATTTTCTGAGTCATAAACAAATATATTTGTATTCGGGTCTTTGAAATGTGAAATTGATTGTTATGTTCTTTGGTGGACAGAGATGTCCCTTTTTTTTTCAATGTTTCTGTAATAGTGTGTATTATTAAATTGATGCTCTTTGATGGAGTGTGTCTGCAACAATGTATATTATTTAGTTTCACAAATTTTACTAGTTTTTAGTAAATGTCTCTGTGTTTTTGAAACAAAGAGAGAACTTCTGTCCAGTGCACCGTATCATTTATTTTGGGTTTCACAAACTTATGTGGATCCGAAGGTGCTCACAATGTTTGTGTGCAAAAACTCTTAATTTGGGATACTTTTCCACTGACGCTTCTACATGTTGGCGTCGGGGAAGTTCATCTGGTCTAGTGATATATCTTTCATTATTTATCGTACCCAGTGAAGCCAGTGAATGATTTCCCACTGATGTCAGTAATATAAAAACCATCTGGCGGACCGGGCCACATTCAGCCTGCGGACCATCGGTTGGCCAGACATGATTTTAGGCGTCGCCATCACAATATATTGGTCTGCCGATGACAGGGAGGTCACGGTTTGATTCCTGGTTGAGTGCACTGAGGCTGTTTTTTCCCTAACTGATTTATCTCTCGGTGACCTGGTGGTCTAGGGGTAAGGTGTCGGACTTCTGTGCTGGGAGTCCGGGGTTCAATCCTCGGTCCCGATACAGATTTATATGAGTGCCATAACCCTTTCTTCACCTCTGACAAGACGTGTATTAATCACAACTTGTGAATGTGAGGAATGCCAGGCCTCCCCCGTGGTTCGGATCCAACGTTAAGCTGTAGGTCCTCCATTTCATCTCACAATCACCCCACCATTGCACATTAGCGTAAGTGCGAACAGCCCGAACGGGTAGTAAAACGTGGTGCTAATAATAATAATAATAATAATAATAATAATAATAATAATAATAATAATAATAATAATAATAATAACATAACCTAACTACATAGGCCTACCCCTTTCAGCTTTACCAAAAACAAAAACACACAAACATCTACTATCTCGTAAAGTATAAACCACTCGTTCAAAATTTTAATAATACATAGAGTTTTAGTAAAACAAATCTGTGGCATAAAAGAACAAACGGCTAAGATTCTATGACATGTCGTAAAAATGTGGTGTTAATTATTGTTATAAATACACAATACATATATAATGATTAATAAAACTTAGTGGGGTGCTACATACACCCTGAAGTCTTTGACTTTCCCCCCGGGGTACCCGTACCAAAGTTGAGAAACACGACACTAGTTCATTAAATATACTATTTAAAATCACTCACCGTCTCATGTTAGTACTTCAATTAATCATTTACAAAATAAAACTAATACATTCAAATCAGTAGGCCTATCATACAGCCACATAATTTAAGAATTACTTGTAGACTAAAAAAATTGTGTATATATTTATTTACTTCGTCATATTATTTAAAAGAGCAAACGTGCAATAGAATCTAGTCAAATAGATCCATGGGATTTTGGTAGTTTATTGGTCAACGAGAGTTGGGTATTTTCTGAAAGTTGTAAAGTTGCTAAAACACAGTTTTGTAACTAAACTCTCCGCAAATACTTGCTGTTGTTTTTCAAAGTTAAGTCATGTCAAATCTACTTATTTGAATTAATGTTGGTTTGGTGAATCTTTCTTGAATAAAATTTGGCTGAGTTACGAGAGGTATTTTATATTAAAACATTGAAATTGAAAAACATTTAAGTATTTATATTCAACTCCTTTTACCAATTTGATATAAAAAGACAGTTTTGAATAACTGGATAGTATAATAAGTAATAAATATTGAAGTACTCAACCAAGGCTTAATTTATATTTTGGTAATATTGTTGTGTCCTTAACTAAACACAGACTTGTGTCTATAGCAGCACAAAGACTTCAGTTTAACTTTACAGCACCAAACAGGCCATACTACATATTTAACTTAACACAGACTTGTGTCTATAGCAGCACAAGACTTCAGTTTAACTTTACAGCACCAAATAGGCCATACTACATATTTAACTAAACACAGACTTGTGTCTATAGCAGCAAAAAGACTTCAGTTTAACTTTACAGCACCAAATAGGCCATACTACATATTTAACTAAACACAGACTTGTGTCTATAGCAGCACAATACTTCAGTTTAACTTTACAGCACCAAATAGGCCATACTACATATTTAACTAAACACAGACTTGTGTCTATAGCAGCACAAAGACTTCAGTTTAACTTTACAGCACCAAATAGGCCATACTACATATTTAACTAAACACAGACTTGTGTCTATAGCAGCACAAGACTTCAGTTTAACTTTACAGCACCAAACAGGCCATACTACATATGTAACAAACACTAACGCCAGAAATGGTAGGTCAGTATTTGACTATACGAACCTATATACACAAATTATTTTACATTAGGGATAAACCCAGGGCCCAACAAAACTTAAAGCTAGCGTCTCTGACCACTTTACCAAAATAATGGCTATAAACACCTAACTAACCGCTCTACCCGTGACTTTGTTGAAGAGGAACCAGCTGCTAATGTGAGGCTTTTTTTCCATCCCAGGGAGGACTTTTTTGTATGAGTTGATACCTTTAACAACACAAAGACATCTCATATATTATTTCAGCGTTAGTTTCCAAAATTACTAAGAATTTGTGTGGAACGTCTTTATACGCAACTTCTTTGATTTCAACAACACTCTATAGCACGCTTTATCAGGGTCAGGATATGTTGTTATTAAAATGGTAATGACATGAACTTTCGGGGATTTTGAGATGAAAGGTCACATCGAACACATATTTAAAACCTCACCCAACCCCACCACACCTAAAGCCTACTTGACCTACTTTGGCCTGATTTAGTATGTTTTATTTTAGGTACACATATCCTACAATAGTTTAACCTAACCGCACTTAAACTGAACCATCTTAGCCGACCTGACTTAACAAATCTTAAATTAAATATATGTATAGTTTTAAGCTTTCCTAATTCAACCTAACGTAACCTAACCTAACCTATTATATCTCGAACTAATTTGTCATAACCTAAAACTACCCATCATATCCTATGCTAGCCTTACATAACCTTCACTTTACTGACCTTTATTAGCCTAGTTTGAACTAACTTATACTACTTTAACCTAGCCTGTATTTAACTATCTTAGTCTAACTTTGACAATGACACCCCATATAAAACTAGGCTGATTTGACTTTACCTACCCTCCTCTATCCTAGCCTATATTGTATCTAAACTGATTTGGCCTATACTAGTTTAAGTTGAATTTTCCTGACCTGTTCAGCTCTAGTTTAATATATATATAAAACACCTGCTCAGGTGGTTTAATGGTCTAAGGCGTTACTCTCACAATAGACTGGACTGCCGATGAAGAGTATAACGGTGGTTTAATCCCGGTCGGGTATAGCAAGACTGTTTTTACCAAGTGGTTTTCAACCCTCCCTAAAGGCAAACCTTCATAATCACTAGCCTATTAGTGTAATTAGTACATATGCGTACAATCCGAACAGGTAGTAAGCCACGGTGCCAATTTTTTTCCATACATAGCCTATCCCATACTAATCTAACCTACACGGACCTATCCTATCCTGGCTAAACATGAACTAATCTGAGCTATCATATTTTAACTATCATATCCTAGCTAATCATGAACCACCCAGAGCTATCATATTCTAACCTATCCTATCCTAGCTAATCATGAACCACCCAGAGCTATCATATTCTAACCTATCCTATCCTAGCTAATCATGAACCACCCTGAGCTATCATATTCTAACCTATCCTATCCTAGCTAATCATGAACCACCCTGAGCTATCATATTCTAACCTATCCTATCCTAGCTAATCATGAACCACCAAGAGCTATCATATTCTAACCTATCCTATCCTAGCTAATCATGAACCACCAAGAGCTATCATATTCTAACCTATCCTATCCTAGCTAATCATGAACCACCCAGAGCTATCATATTCTAACCCATCCTATCCCAGCTATTCATGAACCACCCAGAGCTATCATATTCTAAAATATCCTATCCTAGCTACACCTGAACCACCCTGAGATATAATATTCTAGCTTGTCCTATCCTAGCTAAACATGAACCACTCTGAGATATCATATTCTAACCTAACCTATATTAGTGCTGGCCTGAAGAACAATGAACAGAGAAGTGATGTTAAAGCCCACGAGGATGAAGACACTCGGTAATAACGTTCAGCAGCGGTGAGCTCCAAGATACAGCCCGCTATTCATGTAGTCTAACTCCTAGGACTGAATATTAGACACTTCTTAGAGAGCAATAGCTCGGTGCCATGTCTCCCTCTGTACGAGGATGAAACACAGCGCCAATCAGATTGTGTGTCTCTCTCTCTCCATCCGGACAGCACTAGGCAGTGGAAGAGTGGTCTTAGTTGGGCACTGAAATAATTTTAAAAACTCCGCGGTGTGAGCCCATCAGGGACCGAGCAGCCACCACCGTTAGCTATGATGATAGTGCCAACATTTTGCGGATACAAGGCATCATGCGGTCAGCACAACCAACTATACGGCCGTTAATTTCAGTTTTTTAGACCGTAGCCGTATTCAAGTAGCTCCTCATTTGTCCTCACCAGGCTGAGTTTGCTCCCGTTCCAGATCCACTGTTTCACAGAAAAGTCCTGGAAGCACGGGGTATCGAACCCGGGACCTCTGGATCTATAGCCAGGAACTCCTACCACTAGACCCCAGAGGTGGTTGCACTGAAATAATATTCTTCTTAAAAGGGATGTTTTCGAAAAATGATCTGTTTTTCAAGTTTGTTTTGATTGTATCAAAATAGTCTGAGACGGATTTAATAAATAATCCTATTGCACAATAGCATGGCACCTTTTACGAAATGACGATTTAAAACGTTACTCATCTTTTTTAATTAACACTTAACTCGATTCTTCAATGTTTTTTCTTCAAACATGACTGTCGGACGGCTGTGCTTGTTTTGTTTTATTATTTTTATTGCCACTCTTAGTGAGCTCCAATTTTCTCGCCCCCCACCTGATTTGAATCACGTAAAGGCTAACTTCAAGACGCATCAAGATTCAAACCAACCAAGTCTCTCAGAGATATTTGATCAACATTTTCGAGCGCAGTGCCCCAACTGTTTATACTGAAGAATGTTTATTGCACATCCAATATGCCTTATTTAATTTTAAACGAATTATTCGAAGAAAGTTTTAAAATAATTGCAAGCTCACTTATTGTTGGTTAGATGGCTAGTACGTATGACTCTTACTCGGGAGGCAGGGGTTCGATAAATACTGGCTGCAACTGAAAATTGATTCTTAAAGGTTTTTTTTCTTATTTCCCACTTGTCATTTGATTGTTTTTTGGGTTTATTTGCCTCGTTGAGTATATGCGCAATAATGTAGGAACGAGGAATATAAAATTTTAAATAAATGTGCCCTAATTTACGAGGAAAGAGAGTGGGAAACAATTTGGTAAAAAAAAGCATCCTCAATATACCCACAAGGATTCGACTTTCCCGCCAGTTGCAAGCCAGAGAAGATGGACTTGACGTTCAGTCCGAGTACTCATCCTATGTGGGTGTCATTTCATTCGTTTAAATTATACAGTTTAGGTCGTTGATTATCAGTACTGTTATTACTGTCTATGAAAATAAAAGAAACATTAGAAAACCAGTTTATTTAATTGAGCGAAAGAAACATGCGTGGCAGTGCGCAGTGGAGAGTTGTGGAAGCAACCGCAAGAGGTTATTGCGGACGCTAGGTGAACGCGTCATGGATGGGAACCGGAAGTGGAAGGAGGCAGCGCACGCCCCCCCTTCTCCCTCCACACGCCAGGAAGCTGTATGCGACCCGACGTGAACCAAGCAAGTTTCAGACACGGCCTCAATCCTGACTGACCCGACCGGGGTCACTCGACACAGGTTGAAACGGGACCGTCTCTCATCGGCCACGAGACGAGACCGGATCGCAAACTGTTTCCCCTTCACCCCTTTGATCTTTGGCATCAGAAGCGTGGGG